>NIPQ01093295.1:0-74102 GCA_002806875.1 Lepidotrigona ventralis hoosana
AGAAAATCAAGAACGTTGACCGGTTTCGAGAGCGTCTCTGCTTCGCCTTTCAGCACTTCAGATCCTATCTAGAACTCCTAATGTACGTATGCGCGAGCGATACGTCTACACAGCCATAATATTAAACGATATATTAGTTCCCTTTATTACCATTAATAACGGAGAAGTGAAGCCAATCGCCACGACATAGCGAGGAACCATGATATGTCGTTGCGTAGCGATAATGCATGACCTAGTCATTACCAAAGTAACTTCTGTAATGAGAACGGAATTGATTTCCTCTTGTTTCGTACGCACCTACGTCTAGCAATATTGCGGCTTTTTTTCATCAACAATTTATTCGTATAAGGGAAACGCGAAAAACAAGTGCCTTGTTAAAGACTGCGAAAACGAAAAAATACACGTTCGGGGTACAACTAGGAATAAGATTATACATTCAGAATTCTACAGGACCCGGGTCTTTAATAAAATTGATCGCTTGATCCTTGAATTAGAACGCGTTATTTTTCAAGCGTTNTTGATCCTTGAATTAGAACGCGTTATTTTTCAAGCGTATTTTGTATTTTACAATTTTAGAGCCAAGAGTTCGTCAA
This sequence comes from Lepidotrigona ventralis hoosana, assembly GCA_002806875.1. Taxonomy (NCBI): domain Eukaryota; kingdom Metazoa; phylum Arthropoda; class Insecta; order Hymenoptera; family Apidae; genus Lepidotrigona; species Lepidotrigona ventralis. The sequence continues at coordinate 594 of NIPQ01093295.1, forward strand.
GAGTATCGCATTTCTGCCTCGTGCCTTATGAAAAAAAGCATTTCCTTTTCCTCTTTTTCTTTTCTTTTTTTTGTTTTTACGTGTCTTTAAGATTGTTTCTTGTTGGAAACGCTGTAAAGATACATCACGAGATATCCAATCGGTCTTGCTTTTCGATGGAAAAGCGAAACTGGGGTAAGGCAAACGAGAATCCGATTTGCCTGGATGCACAGTGAGGGGATTCGACTAGTACACACACACACACACACACACACACACGTATAGATATTATATATTTTAGATAATCATATTTTTGTGCGTACGTGTCTCGATTTGATAATTTTAAGTGTTCTTTTACACAGAGAGAAGCTACGTAAATCTTTGACGGTGATTCGCTTAATTTAAGATGTAACAACGGTGAATCGTATACAATATTTAAAAGTAATATATTTCGCGATGGAACAATTTTATAAGCATTTATATCCCGAAGTATCGTTCGGCCACTCGGAAGTTATATTTCCCTCCCCCCCACCCCCTCCTCTGTTCTGCTTCGAATTTTTTTTTTAACGACTTTATGTCAATGAAATTACTCTTGACGACAGTAATTTCGATCGATGATATTCGTTTTTTAGGGAGATTATTTTTACATTTTCCTTGCCTTTACGATGTTTGTTTCAAATGTTACTTGAACAATCGAAAATCAGGCTACGTTTAAACTGAATTGATTAATCAGAACGAGAACATTGTGGAGCTCCCATCTAGTACGATTTTTCATGCTTCTGTCTCTTGTAGATGTTAATTGTAGAAAGAAGGAGAAAGAAAATTTGCTTCGAAAACAAAAAGCAATATAATTAGCTTATACTATTAGCAAGTTGAACGCGTTACGTTGTGAATTCTAGCTTTAAACAAACAGGATTACTATAAGCTTTGTGATTAGTATAGGTACTTATAAGACTGAAAGAAATGAATACCAACAAAACAAATTTTCTTCTTCGCGATTTGCTGTCACACTTCGTGTTTTCTGCCCCATCTCGTTTTACCTTATTTCCCTTTCCTTCCCTTTCGCGCGTGTGTAGTTACATATTTATAATCTAACACACAAAAATCCAGTTACGTACGTATATAGACGAAGTTGGTGCATGCACACGAATCCATGTACATTAAAACATCTGTTGTTCGCGATATCAGTTCCTTGAGGATTATAGGAACATTCGTGCTAAATACAGTGGGAATTTCATTAGCATTCTCTATAATCCCTTCGACGAATAATCTTGTTGAAAAAAAAGAAAGGATCAGAGAAAAAAAAAACGGAAAAGAAAGAAGCAAGGAAAAAAAGAAAAGAGGGGAACGAAATCTCTTTTTTTTTTACCTAATGTCGTTTTTCCCGCAGAGGTGTCGGAGGACAATTCTTGTTTTAGGACGAATCGTTTACTTTTGTCTCGTACGTCCGAAACAAAGACAAAGAGACACGAGAACAGAGAAACAGAAGAAAAATACGTAGAATGCCAAAGCAAGTTAGAATGCCGCACACTACAATTTATATTGACAAATATGTTTTAATTTTAGCGTATTTATTTGTTTTCGTTTTTGTGTTAATTACCTATTTTACATGTAGGGTGAATTTTCTATCAATTTCTTGTTTCCCGCGAACGTTTCAGGAAGGGAATTCCCTCGAACAACTCGTTTCGAAGCTTCCGTTTTGAAGCGATCCTACATAAACGGTAAGAGAATTTAGAACCGAGCGACGACTGATAAAAGACTCACCCTCTATATTTAGGCTGTTCATTAAGATGCGATATGTTTAAAAAATGAGAGATCTCTGGCCTATTCTGCACGTTTGCAATAAGAGTTTGCAGTATAAGTCAGTGGTTCTTGAGTTTTAGATTTCAACGGTAATTTCGAAACTTTCAATGGTCTTCGAAAGCAATATTATTATTACGTATGTAATGTGTTTAAAAACAGAGCTTTTTAACAAGTCCGGAGTTTTCTCCGCTATGAAAGTCGAAAGTATCGAAACGGAAAATAAATGCGTAGGATATCTTTTATAGCAATTTGAAATAAAAGTTGACTTACGCTAAGAATTTTTTTCGTTTCGTGTTACTTTTACAAATATTTTCTTTATTATTTATATATTGCAGATCAATTTATATTGACCTTCTTTTTTCAAAATTTAAGAAAACAAATATTTTTTTATATCATTCTTATCGCAATTTATTCTTATTAGATATTTATTTATTTATTTTTTGATCGTGTTAAGATTTTATTTGAAAAAAAAAACATTGTTTTCAAATTAGGAATCTCATTTTTTAAATACTTCAGATCTTATGAAACATCCTGTATATATAAACGTAACATGTATTTTATATAATACGCTTATCGTATTATTCTATCACCCTCCTTTTCATAACGATGTACCAGTCACAGGAGATAATTATCACGCGTGGATTTTGTATTGTTCAAGTTATAACACACGTTGATTGTGATGTAGAACATAGAGGATATGCGAACCGTCAGTGGCATAACGTTTCTTTTTTTTCTTTTTTTTTTTTTTTTTTTTAATTNCGAAATGAATATTCACTCCTTTATATACAAAGATCTGTGTTCAAATATTGTGAAATTTATATTTTATAAAAATACCGACGATTTGAATTGTCGAAGATTTCTCATAGTTTGTAACTTTTTATCGATCTTTGCCATAAAAAGATTGCTCTATGAATATTGTAAATAAAGATAATAAAGGGAAGCATTTCGAATTTTGTCGCTAATATATTCTCACTGATTCTATTTATTTAAAACACAAACTTTTGCATACAATTGTTTCAACTTTTTCATACAGTAAAACATGAGGTAAAGAATTCAATTATATAATTAAACGAAAAGGATAATTGGAAGCATATGGTAATTAATTTCGAGTTATGATTTATTTCTGGAAACAATGCACTTGATAGTTATTACCTTGTAGCAGGTGGCTTGCAAACTCTTACCTTCCTCTTTTTGAAAAGTTACAAGTAGCGAATGATTTGTAGTCGAAGTAGGTAGACTTGTGCTGAGAGAGAGAAAGAAAGAGAAAAATAAAAACAGACTTTAATCTTTTTTTTCTTAAATATTTATTTTGCAATTGAATATATTAAATATAGTGGATTACTTGCGCATTTCATATTTTTCAAATCATAACGAATAATTAATGGATTGCTTTATTAAATCTATGCTTCAAATATTTAATGTCTATGTACATTATATTTATTTATTAATAAATTACGTCGCTTAAAATAATATAGAAATATCCTGATTACTTTGAAAAAATTTTAAAATATCATCACTCTATTTCTAAAATAAGAAAACGTTTTATCATAAAATTAAATATCTTTTCGAATGAAGAATTTTATAATATAGTTTCTGGTTTACATTCCTCATAAGATAGAAATTGTTGGAATTTTAATTATATTTTTGTAGTTTAATCCACAATTCGTACGTTACACACTGTTGATACGATAGGAGAGAAATGTTAAATATTTTGGAATAGTCATTTTGCTAATGATTGAAAAATGGACATCAATCTTTCCGTAGAAATTTTGGATATAAATTGAAACTAAAACTTTGTTTATTAAATTTTGCACTGCTTGCGTGCACGTATGCACGCCAGATGTTGAATTAAATACCAGGCGACGCAACTGGATAATATTGAATTGGAAATTTTTATTACATTACAGAATTTTGTTTTTCCTTTGATAGTTTTATGTGAAATTTTATTTAAAAAAATATACCAAGTACTAGTAATTTCATTTCAAGTGAATATCGTGCTCGTTAGGTGATCTTTATTTATAATAAGATATCAATATATATAAATTTCAAGAAGGTAAAAGAACGTAGCATTAACGATAAGACACTTGATAACGAAGAGAATATAATATAATTTATAGTAATATCAATTTCGAATAATACTTTCAAAGAAGAATTTTAGTCTTTGCATTAATTGAAGTCTGTATTTTTCAAGAGTTACTTTTTTCTCTCTCTCGTTATTCCTAATTTTAGAGTCACATCTAATCGTGCTCGCTCTTCTATCTTTCCTGTTATTGATAAATTCCTATTCGTTTCTCGCATTGGATTACCATTTGGCTTCCCATTTTTCCATTAGCTACACGGCGCGTATATACGTTTCTGCTTAAAAAGCGACGCGCTTTCCAATGTGCACGGTGTTCGGAGAAGTGGTTCGAAGAGATTGCAGGGGAATAGAGCGGAGACGAATGAAACACAATCGGTTCGCCCCATGCCCATCGTAGAATCCACGGTATCTTGACGACGTTTTCCGTCGATTTTCCACATCTGCGTTGTTCTTCTCCGTGCTCTTGGTCGTGTCAAGTGCTTTGCGTGCGCACTGCGCTCGCAGCCGGTAGGGGTTGGGAGGTGCAGTTGGATGCTGGTGGTCGGTACGCTCGTGGCTGTTCGGCTCTGCTCGGCAATCTCCGTGGATCTCTGCGGGGGCAGAGGCCTCCTTCCCTTTCGAGCGATTCCACAGTGTTCACACTCCCGCGTAGGTGTGCGGTGGTATATGGTGGATTTTGCTTCTTCGTCGCGTGATCTGGTGATAAGTACGTGTCCCCGTGTCGGTCGCTTTTTTGCAAGTGATACCGCGAATCGCCACGTTGTTTCTCTGCTTGTAGCGCGGCAAGCGGAGCATTGAAAAGTCACACTGACTTTGCGAGATTGACATCGACGGAGCGTTGATGCACTGAGAGAAGGAAAACACAAGCGCGAAGGTTTCAGTGAAAATCGGCGGAAAAACACGGTGATGACCGGTGTCATCGATGTTCGTGTTCGGAAACGGACGACAGAGCCGGAGAAATAAAGCCGATTCTCGCGCGGATGCTCGAGCGAGCGACACTCTGCTTTCGAAGCTGCCGGTGGTTAACGAGTACGAATGCGGTGATTCCGCGTTAGTTGACAATTCACCTGTTACGAGTAAACTCGCGGTGCAGTGTTACTCCCCCTCCCACCTTCCATCCCTCTCCTCTTCTAATCGCCGTCCCGATAGATCGATCCTTCGAACGCGTCGATCGCCAGCCCCCGTGCCGTTCGTGTGACGTCTCTCGCCATCGAATATGATTACGTCTTGACGTTGCTCGTGTCGAAAGGAGAGAGCGCAAAACCGAGAAAACAACGGCAAAGATATATACGCTGATTTGAAATCCACGGGCATGTGAAATGCGCGTATCCGACGGTTGCTATGGAGACATTGTTTTTTGACATCTGACGGTGCACGGTTCTATCGAGAGGCTTGAGCTCTCGATTTGATTTTTCCATTCGATTATTCCTGGACCAATCAGACGCGCTTCGCCACGATTATCGAACTTGTCGGTTGCGATTCTCGAGCATTGGTGGTCCGTATTATACGTACATTCAGTCTGTTTCTTTCGGATTCGAAAGGATACACTGGGAGGAGTGTTACGTGAAAAAAAAAAAAAAAAAAAAAAAAAAAAACGAATGATCAAGTGTAAGAAAGGAGTACCAACAGATGACGATGTTCGTTTCTTGTTGAAGTGATGAATGCTCTGATGGTAATCGATCGGTCAGCTGAGATCCGCGCGTGAAACAATATTTTCGAGAAATTACGCGAGGAATCACTCGATGGGAACAAGGACTTTTGAAACGCAAGATTGAACGAAGGTGTTGAGCGTGCGTTCGTCCGTCACGGAGTAAACATTTTCGAATGTTTTCGAACGTCGGTCATACGAAGAATAAATAGCATAATAGGTGTAGCGTGTGCGGGTGAAAAACTGGTGGTGATAGTGACTTATTTCTCGGATCGAGATAATTACAAGTACGTCCGCGGTGCGCGAGTGAACCGAAGTTTTTTGTGTTTACGTACGTTCCATTACGTGCTCGGTGTGCTCTTATCTATGTTCCTGTAGCGGATTCGTTCTAACTATGAAGGAATACGGAATGAAACTGTCACCGATGAGGCTGATCCTGATATTCATCGTTTTTTCCACCACCGCCATTGTGAAAGGTAAGTGCCCAATTGTACGGACGGTGTCCGAACGATTTTCGATAAATCGTCAATCATCGGCGTATCGGTGGAAATTCGCGGATAGCGTAGCACGTAACGGAAAAATTAAAAGATCGCGGCGCGATATTTCGAAATTTGAAGTGTCNCACACACACACACACACACACATATTTTTTTTGAGATTAAGGAAAGACTTTTGATTGATAATTTTTGTTTAATTCTCTTTTCATTGTTCGTGTGTGAGTAAATTTTTATTTCACACGAAATCATGGTCTAACAAAGTTATTTTGTGACCAGAGTACGAAATTCAAATTTCCTAAACCAAGAGCACATGATCTTTGATAGGAAAAAAAAGGTACATTAGTTTAATTTTAAAAAAATAGTCTGTATTGATAAAAGATTCACGGACATCTGCAGTTAAAAACTAAATACGTTGGTTTATTTCGTTGAATAAGAACTAGTGTTCATTTATGATGTTTCATTAATTAGAAAGTTGTTAATAAAGTATTTTCCAGGGAAAGAATCGCTCGCCAAAATATTCTCTGTCTCTTTTTTTTAAATTTATTTTTTATTAGATTCATTCTCGTTCGAATGTTCAAGTTGAAAGAAACACGGCGAACATTTCTCTGGATTCAACAAACGCGATGTTTACCGGAGCTTTTCTGGCTTCCACTCTTTTCACGGAAGTGGCAGTCGCTGCGTCCGCAAATAATTTCCGCCATAGAATAGAATATTCCTTCCCCGCCGATTCTGTTTCAAATCTCTCGCAAACGCGCACTTTTACGAGCGTTGTGTAATCTTATAAATTAACCAAAGCTGCAACTCGCACTCACCCGCAAATTTTCTATATTAATGCAGCCGTTAGCTATTGTATAACGAGCGAGAGAAGCAAGAATAACTCGCGTTTTCCGTGAAAAATTCACGGCTATAGTTTTTAATACTTTAGCACTGTATTAATATTTATTAATTTTTAATTTTTTAAAAATATTTATTAAATAGCTACTATCTCATTATTTTTCTTTTTTTTTATTATATTTTGTTTTTTTCATTATTTAGTTTTGATATTTCTTGACAATCAGTGCATATTATTAGAAGTTAGTGTTTCACGTAAATAGTTTAAAACAAGAATTATTTTATTTAAAATACTAGATTATGTGCGTTCGGTACACCATGGACTAACTAAACTAAACTAACCTCGAAATGTAGAAACTATTGAAATTGTCGAGATCACATACACAGCCACTAATAAGTTTCACACTTGAAACCGTGCTTATATATGTATAAATATATAATAATATATACGCATGTTCATATCGTTTGCAAAATATTAACGTTCGTGTCTTTTTTCTAACGATGTTACAGGCGAAGGGGGACAATATTTCCGAGTGAGGCCAAGAAACAGCTCTGTCCTCGAAGGTGGTGAAGTGACGATACCCTGTGAGGTCGGAAACCGAGTTGGCATCGTACAATGGGTGAAAGATGGCTTCGCTTACGTCATACAACCGAGTAAGTAAATCGACGTTTTTCAATTTTCGGAAATAGGAACTCTCCCTCCAGACTAGGTAAATTCTAGTCTATCGATTTGCAAAAATCTACAAACCTTGAGAATTTTATATTCACAACATTTTGTAAATGTCAAGGTAGAGAACGAGAGGATATAATATGTTCTATTTATAATTAGTTTAAAAATTGAGAAATTCCATCGCAAATAAAAAAGTAAAAAAAAAATAACAGAGACAAAAAGAAACACGTATTTTGCTACAGAAATAGCTCAAGAACGAATAATCTTCTTTGGAAAAACAAATAAATAAAATGAAACCCAAGACAAGTTTAAAAATCTAAAATGTCACAAACTGAAAAGTAAAAATAAAAGTACATTACAGAACGCGTAATCCAGTAAAGAACAAACGAAAAATTATTTATTCTCTGGAAGAATCTAAATCTATATTACTGGAAAATGTAAGAATTAAACAATTCTGTCACAAATAATGAAAAAAAAAAAAAGGAGAAAAAGAAAACACGACGTACAGTAATGAACACGAGAGCGAACGAACGTCTTTGGAATAAGAAATGAAGTAGAACATTCGGGATCTCCAAAAGTAGACTGAAATGTCACCGGTTTTAATTACCACGTGAAGCTTCTCGGAACCCAAGAATCTCCCGAACAGGAACGCTCGTCTCGATTTCGAACAATTATCAACTTTTGCCCAGGTGGTCGAAGATAAAGTAAAAGTTGAGCAAGCATTTGTGCGGACAGTAAGAAAACCCGCAGAATTTTCTTCGCTATCGTCCACATTACAGAATCTTCGGGGAACTTCGTTTCAGTAACTTCATCTTGCCCGTTCGTTCATTAAAACGCGGGCCATTAGTAACCACGACGTAAATGGAGCAGAACTATCTTAATATTCCTGAACGAAATGATCTGATCTTTAGCTTGATGTACGCATAGCATTACACATCGCAACATTTATACATTGACCTAGGTACAATGAAATACATTGAACTTGACTTCCAAGTGTACTCGTTTTTTTTCTCTTTTTCTTTCTTCATGTAGCATCGAAAATGAACCTTGTGTATCAAATTTAACTTGTGTAAAATATATACGTTGAACTCATACGTTGAATTATGTACAATTAAATATATAAATACATTAAACTTGACTTGCAAGTGTGCTCGTTGAAACATTTTTATTTTCATATAGTATTCGAAACGCATGAAACGAAACTTATGTATTAAACTTAACTCGTATAAAAACGTATACATTGAACTCGTACATCGAATTAAGTGCAATGAAATGTATAAATGTATTCGTTGAAATATATTTACACTTTCGAAAATAGCATTCGAAACTCACGAAACGAATTTTACACGTGAAATTTATCGTACATGAAATGCATACATTGAACTTGATTTCTATAAATTGTAATTGCTATGTAATTGCTCTTGAATAGCATTGGAAATCCACGATAACGAAACTTGACTCGGATTCGTAAGTACGTGCATACATCGGACTTGATCCCTCTCCTAGTCATTTTTCATGTGTCGCGAACGCTGTAGAAGCCTCTCACCCTCGTCAGTGTCACGGTTTTCAGGTCTCTCTGCGATGGTATTATTTGATTCTGGGTCTCGGTGCGATCTGGCATGGGAGAGAGAGTAATTAGAGCCACGACTATCGAAACCCTTTATTAGCTACCTTTTCCTTTCCTCGTTCGTCACTGCGTGGCCTAAATTTTTCAACCGAATTTCACGTGTCTACTACGTATGTGTGTGTGTACGTACATGTGCGTGTTGAAAAAAAGGAAAGTAGAACAAAGTTTGAAACAGTCATCAAGAGAATTGCTTCGTTGAAAATAGCAGGTGAATTGCAGAACTCACGTACAATAGCATTGCGGTGCGAAGTATAGAAATTGGATAATGATCAGTTTGGCATGCACGAAAGGGAAAATACATAGCAAAATGGAATATTGAAAATGTATAGTTGTAGATAGATTAGCAGTTGAAAAGATTGATTCTTAATGATTAACTATCAATAACTTTATAATTACGTACATGGCATTGTAAAAGGATGATTATAATGTCATAACTGAAAGATATATTGCCATTTTGTGAATCTCAAACATTATAGCTCTTATACAATATTAGATCTCGATCTGCAAATCATCGAACTGCAAATGAATACCGATTAATGAATGATGCCGTAATGATGTAATATAATATGACGCAGGATATTACGTCAAGCTCNAACTCAATTAACTTAATGATTAACTATCAATAACTTTATAATTACGTACATGGCATTGTAAAAGGATGATTATAATGTCATAACTGAAAGATATATTGCCATTTTGTGAATTTCAAACATTATAGCTCTTATACAATATTAGATCTCGATCTGCAAATCATCGAACTGCAAATGAATACCGATTAATGAATGATGCCGTAATGATGTAATATAATATGACGCAGGATATTACGTCAAGCTCTATAGCCATAACAGACGAATTATAGTGAAACTCTCACCTTCGAGCATTTCTAGAATATCATGATATTTGAAACAACGGAGAATTTGCTTCACGTTCGGAGAAAGGATGGAAAGATATACTTCGCAAACTAACGCAATATTAAAACATATAATGACGTTTAAAAACAAAGATAAATTGCGGGGGAAATGTTCTGGACATTTTCCAACTTTGTTGCAAGCATTGTTTCATGCTATTGCTTTCATATTTTTATTATTCGATATACGAGAGGATCTTTTCGAATTAAAGAGAAAACATGCATCACAAAAAAAGTAGACTGGAAAAATCAAATAAAAACGCGACTTAACAATTTTAAAGGAAATTGTTGCTGCATACCCAATAAATAAAGAAAAGTCGATTGCTGCTCGAAGCAACTTTTGCTGGGAACAATTTTTAAAACATTGAACACGCGAAAAATTATAGAAAGATACAGCTTCTATCGTGTCGTTTGTAAAATGTATCTGACAATTCATTTTCACTGTTACTCTGTCTCTGTCTCTGTCTCTGTCTCTGTCTCTGTCTCTGTCTCTCTCTCTCTGTCTCTCTCTCTGTCTCTCTCTCTCTCTCTCTCTTTTGCTGTTTAAGAGCGCAAATTTCTCGTTGTTTTGTTACATCCTGCTACATTACTTTAAAAATAGTATACTGCAAATTCTGTTCGTTTTGTAAATGAAATTGGTAAAATTTATCGTACACAAATTTATTTGCAACTTTGAGTTATACTACTTACGTCGTGTTTATTTTAACTGTCATATAACTAATTGAATTAAATTATAATAGAATTTCTTATATCCTACTATTAAATCCTACATTTATTATCTGTTTTATCATTTTTACATACATACTCTATTAACATACCACTGTGCGTAGCCAATATTTATTATGTCAATATTTATGAAATGCGCGAACAAGGATATTATCAACAAATAAAAATAAAATATCGTTCACAATCAGTTCGAAAGAGTAATGCAAAAATTATTCTGTAAAGTCGTAAAAAATATTTCAAATCAATACACAATCGATGCATATATTGAAAAGATTGATAATTTGAAAGCTTTGGATTGCCCAAAGGGACTAGAATCTAAAGACATAAATTAAAAATCAAGTAGAATACTACCGAGAAGATTTTAATTAAGAAGATTTTAATTAAAAATCTTAGATTGGAGAGTCAATTTATTAGAATTTTCGCGGATCTAATGGAGGAAATTTTTTGATAGAGTACTTGTTAGAAATAGTGTAAACTGTTCGATTTTCAAACATCTGGCCGAAGCAAAGTAAATTTTTGATGGAGAAGGCAAGATTGACAGAAGGTAATGGCAGCCATGAAGCCGTGCCGTTCTATCGATTTTGCATACATCACTGCTTTTATCAAAACACAAGTGTCACCACGTGCCAGTATTTCCTCGGCAAGCGTGTGTTTTTATTCTTTCTATACAGAAACGTTTAGTTTACGATCTACCTTTGAGCTTTGATGTATGTAATTTAACCTTAACACTGTTGATATTGGACACTTACTGTTATGTTGTGCACAACTTTCTTTTTATTATTATGTTCGCGAACAATTGCGTAATAAGCATCGAAGAGATCGTGATATCCTGCGAAGATATCTGAATGAATGGATTTCAGAGGACATCTTTTTTCTATTTACGCTTATAAAGATTTCTGGAATATTCAATTATACGCTATTTTACGATTTTGTTTCTTTCCTTGGGACTGAAGGGAAATATGAAATGAAGATAAATTAATGGCAACTGTAATATTAACATTAATATAAAATAATATGATATGTACGATAATAAGATACAATGTAATGTAGGATAAAAAATATAAAATCTAATGTTCAGATAATATATATAGAAAAATAATAACGATAAAAGAAGTACGAAGTGATGAAGATAAAATATGTATGCGAGAAAAAGAAATAAAAAGGGAAACGATAAAACAATATTAAACAAGACGATTTTTTAATCGAGTAACACTGGATTAATACGATCCTTCGATGATATAAAAGAAGTTAATTGATGAGAAGCTTCTTCGGAATTATCGGTGTGTTTTTAAATTGAAATATATTTATACCGAGACGATCGAGATAATTTATCGAGAATGTAAAATAAAAATCGTTCGATCGTAAAGTAAGAGAATTTTAATGAAAAATCCTTTGTGGAAATGTTTAAGCTGCAGTAATACCTTTTTTCAATTTTGCTTGTTAGGACTGTAACAATCTCCATTTTATTACAAAAGGGAGGAAGTTGAACGCAAAGCCTGTCGATTGATTATTCCTTCCCGTCATTTCTCCCCTCAATCGAAACATATGATCAATTCAACGCGAACGGTGTTTTGCCTAAAATAAAGAATTCTCTAATTTGTAAACTGTTGATTCCGAAAAAATGATCTGACATTGAAAAACTTAATAATATTCCGTTATAAAACACAATAAATTTTTATAATACATTTAATTTCTCTGTTGCAAATTAAACATATTCATCGTTCAGATTATTCCAATTGTTTTAATTCTCAAATATAAGAAATAGAATTATTAACATATTCTTGCGGCAGTTACTGATTGCTGTTAAGACGATAATTACTAAAATCAAATATTAAACAACACGTATAATACTGATAATATAAAATATGAAAATACTTAAGTTAGTAATTAGCAAGAACAAATACTACATAAAATGTAAAAATATTAGATTAGTAGTACTTATTAGTAATAATATAGTAATATATAGTAATAATATAGTAATAATATATACGTATTAAAATAATACTCCAAAAAAGTCCAGTATCTTCTTTTCGTTTGAAAATTCTGTATGTAAACATAAAAATTTTAAAATATTAAATCAAGTTCTCCAAACTTAAATTATGTTTAAATAATAAACTTTGTTTTTGATCACGCAGGTGGAGAAATAGTCGGGCACCCACGATTGAGACTAATAGGAGATCAGAACGCCGGGATCTACAACCTGAAGATCACAGACGCTTCTTTGACCGACGATGGGGAATATCAGTGCCAAGTTGGGCCATACATGCGCATTAAATCAATTCGTGCCAATGCTCATCTTAGCGTCGTCTGTGAGTACACAACGATCTTTCTTTTCAATTTTCAACGTTCCAGTATATATCGCTAGTCGTCTAATTCGCGTCTATTTAACAGACGTCGCCATTCCTCTCGTTTCTTCTTTTGTTTGTTATCGCTTACTCGCTGATTTTAACGGGAAGATGAAATTTCGCGGAAAAAGAAAAACGAAAAGAACGGAGAGAGAACGGAAGGTTGAAAGATTTAGTTGAAAAAGTTTGTCAGAGTTGGAGATTTACGTTATAATATAATTTTGATGATTCCGGGGGAAAAAAGTTTCAGTCTGGAAGGAAGAAGTGTTAAATTGACGAGCATTCCTGAAGTGATTAAAAGTTTCCTTTACTTCCCTCAGTAAAGTCCTTTTTTCTCCAAGTAACCACTTTCCCGCGAGAAAAAAGAACCCTTCAATAATATTTTCTTTAACGAAAAAGAACCCTTTTTCTCTTCAAAGATTTGGTTAAATCTGTAATTTGAGTGACTCTTCGATAAATGTCTTTCTTATGTTATATATGAATTAATCGTTGCATTAAATTGACAAAATGCGTCATGCGTCAAACACAATATAGAGTTTCACGAATTGTTCATCAATTACACTGAAAAAGCATTTGCATATATTAAATTGCATATATTCGATGTTAAAAAGAATATTCGTGTGATTTTCTTATATCAATCACTTTCTAAATGCATAAATTACATTAAGAGCAACTGTGATATTCTGCTAATTGTAAGTTTCAAGAAATTTTAAATTTCAGGATTGATAATTCTTCTAAATCTGGAGCAACGAAATTGTCTTAGGTAGACAGTCCTATGAAAATAAATTTAATGAAATATAACGAAAATTACATTCAGAAAAATAATTAATCTCGTATGTGTTTGCCTGATATAATATTAATCTCTTTCCAATTACGATGGAAATTTGCAACTTTTATTTTTGCTTTTCACTTTGTTCTTTTAAATGTTCAAATATTTGAAAGCAACGTGCAAATTCCACTCGTATGTGTTTGCCTGATATAATATTAATCTCTTTCCAATTACGATGGAAATTTGCAACTTTTATTTTTGCTTTTCACTTTGTTCTTTTAAATGTTCAAATATTTGAAAGCAACGTGCAAATTCCAATTAAACGTCAGATATTCCTTCTTATTTCTCTCGAATAATCAAAAGCCTACAGAACGCCCTTATTTGTTTTCCTCCCCATTGTCCCGCGTGAAAAGTGATGCGACACCTTGATTGCCATTACGCGAAAATTAAACGTCAGATATTCCTTCTTATTTCTCTCGAATAATCAAAAGCCTACAGAACGCCCTTATTTGTTTTCCTCCCCATTGTCCCGCGTGAAAAGTGATGCGACACCTTGATTGCCATTACGCGAATAGCTATAATATTATACAAGATACCTCGCGACACGCTGCTTGACACAAGCGCGAGTAAAAAGAGAGATTATTCTCGAAGCAAAAAACGCGGTAATTTACAGCCCACACGAGCATTATTCATTAAGTCCATTAACGTCCAGAAACACGATTTTGGAGAACTCGCAACTCTTTAAGGAAGATTTAAATATCTTTTAAATTCTAAATTCGGTAAAAGTTTCTACGTATGAAGGATCTTGTAAATTGAGAAAAATAATTTGTTCTTTTTTATGATTTGTTCTATGTTATATTTGACCACTTCTATCAATTTTCATGTTGTGACGTTCAACTTGATTTATTCCAACGCGTGTGCACGTGTTTTATATAATTTTATATAATTTTAAATTCCACTCATTTAACCGAAATAATTAAATAACATTAAACGTTTTAAAAAAGTAAAATAGTACTTTTAATGTTATTAACGGCTGCTATAATATCATGTGATTTGAAAATAAATTATAATAAATACTGAATATATGTGTCTTACCTTTGACAGATTCGTATATTACTACAATCATTTCTTTATACAAATATAGCAAATATCAGATTCTGCAGTTTCTCAGCAAAACCTTTCAACTTCAGTAGTAAAAATTACTATCGAAAGTACTTGTACAATATAAGAAAGATAGTGGTAGTAGTTATATAAAAAAAGGTAATTCTCTAAATGAAACGAAAGAGCGAAGAATTAAAAATTCAACGAAACAACAGCAATTTTAATGCTGCGGTAAAAATAGACAAAGAAGAGCCATCCCGACGCGAAATTCGACGCTATTATAGTCAGCCTGGAATTATTAACGTTTAGGAGGTTGAAGTTGATCAAACGGCGGCGCGAGCAAAGCCGTTTATAGCTCGGTTATTCCAGGCTGCATTCACGAATTTCATGACACCGTACGAATCGGCCACCGGTTCGTTGAACAATAGCTTTCCTGCGCGTTATTAAGAACGCTTCGACGAGTCCGGAGCGAACAGTCGGCGGGGAAACTCCACAAGAAGTTCGATACAATCGTGCGCGGATTCCCGCTTCTGAACCTGATGCGGTCAACTTCGCGCGCGTTCAACAAAGACATTCTCCGGACGCGAAACTTATTGGAAAGTCGCCGCTGAAAGTGGTAAACCGTGATTAGCGACGACGTGGCGTAAGCCTCCGGATGCTTGCCTAGCTGAGGAACTAGTTAGCCAGAGTTTAGAAAACTACGTCATCCCCGGGTTCGAGTGCGCGAGAGCCTTTCACGGAAGATCGAACGTAAAGTTTCGCGAATTTGTTTCTTCCTTCCTCCCTTCCTTCCATCTTCGCTGTTCTTATTCTTCTTCTTTTTCGTCTTTCAATAAGCGGCGCGGCGTTTCGAAGAGAAGATTGAAAATACGATGAAATCGTTTTGGGAAAACAGAATATTTTGGAAAGAAGATTCTTGTTAAAAGTGTCTGGGATGTTATAAATAAGATGTCGAAGTTCACGAGGGAGAGAGAGAGAGAGAGAGAGAGAGAGATATTACGACGATATTGTGAACTAATTGAAGCTTCTGAAAGGAACGTGATATCTTCGATGGGAGTTAAACATTATTGATGAGAAAGCATTCCTGCTAATTGGATGAGATCTTCTCAAACGCGAGAAACAGCTTTCTCTGGAGGATAAGATTTAAAATAAAGTGTCTCACTGATGCGAGAATATCCAGTCATTCCTAATCAAACAAAACTTCGTGAGTAAAAATAATAATTTCACAGACTTCTAAAATGTCTCGCACCCTCTGAAAGAGAGCTTAGACAATTCATTTATAAATTTCGGAAGTGAATTTTATCTAAAACTCTTGGAAAATTCTTAAATCGGACGCAAACTTTAGATATAATTTACAAACAATTCCTCTAAGCGAGTTACGCTTAGAAATTGGAAAATTTTATTTCGCGAAAAATTCGACAACAGTAAAACCTTACTGCTTACAAAGCCGTGGACGTACAGTTTGAAAGTTCCGTGAGCTAAAGAAACGGAGAGAGAGAGAGAGAGTGTGAGGGGAGGAAACTGTAAGAAGTATCCCAAGGCGACAAGGAAACGTGGATCGTACCTGGCCGTGGTCACAGCTTTTTCGAAGTGCCGCTGTCTGCTTACCCTCTCGTCCCTCTCGTTCTTTTATTTTCCTGTTTATTCTCTTCTTTTTCTTCGCCAACGCCTACGGCGTGTACTAAGCGCAAGCAACGACGACACTCGGCGGTCAACTCGTTTCCACGCTTTTGCGGAAGCCACGGAAGCAAGCAACGCCAAGTCGACGACGATGAACACTGTCATCCACTGTCGTAAAATATTAAAGGTTCGTTCGAACAGAGAGATGTCGTCCGAAACACGATATTTCTGGCCATTTCAATCGGAAAACGCTTCCTCGTTTCCGGCGAGGCCGGCCTCTCAGTCCTCGCCGCACGAACCAATAATAATCGGCCATTTCGGTGGCGCGCTATTTGAAATCGATTCGAGTCGTCGAGTCATCGCGTTCGACGGGCTNCACACACACACAAAATATATACGTCTCTCTATCTCAGTTTCTCTCGTTCTCCCTTCCTCTTTCTTTGTTCCTCTCTATCTCTATTCCTTTATCTTTGTACAGGTTGGGCCAAAACTCACTTCCTGCTAAAGTAAATCCGTAATTTTAATAGCGGACTAAATTAATAAAATTAGTTTTTTCTTATATTTTGATGTTTTGCTAAAGAAAAAAATAGGTGGGAAGAAACTTTTGGTTCACTCTGTCATCTCATTTTCATACTCTTTCTCTTTTTCTGTCTCTAATTCTGTTTCTCTCTCTTGCTCTTTTATTCTTTCTGTCTCTTTCTCTCTGTATCTATTTTTTTCTGTATTTGTCTTTTTCTTTTTCGATGTTTAGCGAACGTAATAATAAGCCGGCGAAGTGCTTTCTGTTTCACAGCCATTGCAGTGTCACGTTCTCGATATTTGTTTCCCTCTAATAAAGCCGCGCGTCGCGTCGCGTCGGGGAAAATCGTGCGTGGTTTGGGATCAACGGAGGAAAGAAAGTTGCAGATCGATGGAAAGTTTCTTAGAGGGATGTCCGTGGGTTGAATTCGCGATTCAGTGTCAGCGAGACGCGACGCGACGCGACTCTCGATCCAGGCGATCAATTTCAATCATAATCATTGGTTGGTCCCTTTCTTTCTTATTTGCTGTCGTGAGGTGGGCCGGGCTTGTGGCTGAAAGAACGAAAGAGCTAAAGTGCAGGTAAAGCTCGATTTCGAGTGGAAGATTATTGGCATTGTTTAATCAACGAAAGTCGGTTTAGAATTGCTCGGTATAAATTGACGGACGGTGAGATTATAATAGAGGTTTCTCTTTCGAAAGCAAAGGAGTAGGTTTTTTTTGTTGAAAGTTGATACATTTATAGTTAGTGGATTAACACTTAACATTTATTTTTAATTAATATATCTTTAGCTTAAGAAACAATTTGTGTTTAAGCTTTTTTTAAATAAAGATTAACACGTTTATAGTTAGTTAATTAGTGAACTTTGAATTCTGTATGGATAAATTTTTAATAATTAAAAATTAACACGTTCATGGCAAACCGATTAATCAACGTACTAATGTACTTTTGACTTAAATGCTAGTTCGCGTTCAAATTTCTGTATGAATACTTCAAATATGGAAAGAAACTTTAATTAAAGTTACCACGAAGTGACGCTATACGAATGCAGCGTATTATAACGGCAACAAGAAACGAGGAATTAGTAATCTTACCTATGTAAATCATCCACGGTGACGTAAGCGTATCTTGTAGCAATAATGCACCATATGATATGGTACGAACTATATATAATATTACATCGAGATAATGCGATACGTATGTAAATTCAAGTAATGCCTATGTACGCGACACTAAAGTTCTCAAAGATAGGTCAGAACAATCGTCCAATATTATGGAGATGGTAATTCGTGAGTTGAATAGTAAATGCTAAATGCAGAAGCAACGACCTAACTGTTTATACGGACGAACACAAGACCTGACGTTGCGAACTATTCTAAATTACTGTTCTATTCTAGGATTTCGAGTGGACAATTTCACGAAAATCAAATATAAATAATTTTATGGACGAAAACAAACAATTTGGATACACTTTTTGTACTTAATTTAATACTGTCTCCTATATTCTTACACATTGTTTGGTTGCACCATGTTCATTTCCTTGCACAATGTACTAAAATACTCTATCATTATCGAAATTAGATGTTCTCGAACACAAAATGTACACATCTAAACTTTTGATCGATAGTATGTACAAAACATAAAGCATTTAAATGAGCAAGTTAAAAAATTTAATGAAGAAATTGAAGAAAAAGAAATATACGAACAACCAGATTGACGACGATGAAAGATTGATCCTTGCTGTTACACAAGTTAATTGTCCAAGATTGGCTGGTGTTGGTATAATTGCAAGCGAGACTCTCTTCCATAATTCCGTGGCCAATCACGAACGCTATTGTACCGGTGTCTCAAGGATGCAGGTCTTGCGTTTACGTTTCATAGAGCGCAATATGCGTGGCTCACGGTTGCACACACGATAAGAAAGACGATTGGCCTCTGTGCTGTCTCTCGATCAAAGCTGTTACGCCGTGTCTGTTTGCCGAATCGATCCATAGATCTCTCTGTCTATTGGTACGGCCATTTGTCTGAAACTGTAGGGCAGGACTGCGTCACGTAACACCGGCGTACGTTCAATCTCTGAAGGGTGACTAGTCGCCGCGTTTCATCCCTCTTGCGATCCTCCAATTCCGCTCGGAGATTATCCCTCCGCCGGATCTACGTTATTAATGGTCTCCTTTAGCGCGATTCCCAAATGGAGATCGCTGGAAATATCTAATTATGGTCTGTTACGCAATTTCCTGGAAAATAGGTATTGTTCTGTTACAGCCACCCCTCTTCCATGCTTCGGGCTTATCCCGTCCCACTGTTTAGGCGGATTTCGCAGAGAAATTAGATTGATTTTTAATGCGACGAGGGTGGTGTTGTACCGGGATGAGGATGGGATGGGAAGATCCCAGATGGGGAAACGATAGGTACGCATTGTACGTAAGAGATGAATTTCGATGCGAAGATTCTTCTCCATTTGATGCTCGTTAGGTTACGTACATCCTTCGTGATGTAAGGCTGTAATTTAAGAGAGAAGTGGAAAGAAATGGACTTTTACCATTACTACTTCTTATGGTTAGGTTAGGTAGATTTTATTTAATTTGCTCTCTGTAAGTGAGCAATCTCTCAAGTACTTTTTAACTGTAATATCATTACATAATTTTTTAATAAATTTCAGTGTTCAAAATTAACTGTAATCAGTACAAAGCCTTCGAATGACCTCGAGCCTGTCGATAGAATTTCATCAAGATCAAAGATCATCAAAAAATCGTAATGAAAAAAAAATTTATTCAAACATTGTATGCTGTATATAACATAGTAAAATTGTATCTTTTTCTTTGAATGCTTCTTACGCGATGTATTACATTAGCTAACGTATCACGCGTTTTTTAAACTTCAATGTTTCAATTGCAAACGATCGTACAAAAAATTCAGCTCAAGAACTAGTATTTAAAGAGATTCATTATCTTTTCATCTACTCTCTCGTTACGTAATGTTAATTACGTAACAAATATTGTTTTGCCCTCTGCCTTTACGGATTAATTATTCTGTTTAACTTCCACTTTAATAACCCGAGTCGGTGGCTTAACAAAAGGATTTTTAAGTATCAACCCAGTCTGCAGAAACACTTACCGTACCACCATGCAACTAATTAATTTCAGATTACGTCAAGTGGGTCTGTTTAGCTGCAGAAGACTGGAGAAAGACGTTTACGTTTTTATGAAACGGGTAAACACACGCGTTCGTAAACACAAACATCTCCCGAAAATCAACCATGGTCAAAACAAATACGTGGAAACTGACCTAACAACCACTGCGTTCCAAGATCCAAAACGACGTTTTCACGACCGTTCTAGTATCTTCGTTATGAGCGTTGTGAACAAAATTTTCTTTTCTTAATACGTATTACGTGCTAGTATTACCATACTCGGTTGCCTTTAATTTTGCTTCCTACTCAAGTATAAAAACTGATACATTATATTTAACAAAACGCATAGAAATATTTAAAAAACCGGGTGATAAGTAGTAACAAGAACAATCTATTTTCAAAATTGATTAGAAATTTCCAAGAGCTTTTAGAAGTAAACTACAAATTATCTATTTTTACATTCTTATCAACAGTTTCATTTAATAGAAACTTAATTTCGCCTGTTAAGTTTCTAATAATCAGTTTCTCACTTCAAATATTCTAAATTTTGGACTTATCGATTTGTAAATTTTACAGATTTATAGATTTACAAATTTATAGATTTATAGATTTTTGTAACTTGTGAAGTTTCCTAAAAATACATAAGCTGTCCATATGACGGGAATTTTTCAATTGAAATTTCATTTACACGAACGCTGCTTTCTCGAAATTAAAATGTGTCGTACGTTTTGTCGCAGCCCGCGTTGTTTGAAAAATATATACCGGCGAAAAACTTGCTTCGAGTGAGCAAAACGATCAATAAATGATCTTTTTCATGGAACTTTCGATCATTCACCTTACACACTTTATCCCGACGATTTCCCTGGAGATTTTCGCTGTTTTCACCTGTTTCTCTCGTGTTCGTGCCACCTCCATTTTCTTCGTACTCGCTGCCACTGCCGCTACCGCTGCCGCGTCTTTTGTCGTACACGCTAGCAAAATATTCGCGACGACACCGGCGAATTTGAATTATTGGTGTCGAACACGTTCGGATTACTTTATCTTCCAGTAAACGATACCAGAATGTGCGCGTGAGAAATCGATAGCTCGACGACTGGCCCGTTTGATACAAGGGAGTATTTTATAAATTTCGCGACAGCCTGGCGTTGAGTGATACCTCCACTCTGCTGGAAATCGAAGAGATTTCTCGATGTTTTTCACATAATGTTCTCCTACCTCTCAATTTCTAGATAATAAAAGCGACATGTCTTCGAAACAGCAGGCACAGGGTGGATTAATTTGAAATTACAAAAATTTACTCGAGCAAAAAATATCCATTATCTATCACTCATCAGCTTAATAATATTATCTTAACAAATTATTAGAACTATTATTATCTAATAAATCGTTCTGTGTTGTAACAAAAACAAATTCTTGCATTTTCTTCGAATTGTTAATTTTCAATTCAAATTTTTCCTGTTAATTCAAATTTTTCCTGTCGAGGTGTTGTTAGTCAAATACATTCAAACTATCGAAGAATCATTAATTGAAGATCAAAAAGAACATATCTGTCCTTTCAATGATCTACACCGTGTCTTACAAATTATAACAATTTGTGATTTAAAATTCCAAGCAAAGCAAACCAATTTTTATTTAAATACATTAAAGTATCATAAATTAATTTCAACACATTATACCTAAAAAAAAAAAGAGGAAAATAAATCGTGCTTTTATAAAATACTGTGATGAAAGAAATCATGCACATTATATAATTTCCAATTTTAAACAAAGAAAATTATCCTACAATTGTCGTATTTTTGATGCGGTACACAGACCAAATGACTTTTATCGTCGAATCGAGTTTCCACTAGAAAATTTACTGCAAAACTGGCGTCGCAAAAGCGATAAAACTATCGAGCGAAGTTAAACAATTTCTCGGCAACACCGATCGACGCCTGAAAACGCTCCACCTACGACGGCTCCAAAGAAATACATCGGCCCTTTGTTTTCAATGATAACTTCATCGGAGCAGGGACATTAATTTCGCTTAATTGCCTACTTCGGAGGACATTCGAACTATTCTCCTGGCAACTAATCCCTCTATAAGTTCATGCCCCCGTGTAGTAACCGGTGAGACGTATCGGGAAGCAAAGGGAAAAAAAGAAAGGAAAAACTCTCGTGGAAACGCGAAAAGACAGAGAGAGAGAGAGAGAGAGAGAAAGAGAGAGAGAGACGAGATGAGACGAGACGAGACGAGACAAGAGAAAGAAGCATTCTAGACAAAATGGCCACTGTAAATTAACAAAGGAGAAGGAAGAGACTTCGAGGACAAAAGTACTCTACTTTCAACGTAACGACTGTAACTTGCAATCTTTTACGTACTCGTTACATCTTGATTAGCTTTGTTAGATCTAATATAATTGGCATCCTTCGTTTCACGATGGCTCATTGAGGTTTTCTCTTTCTCTCTCTCTCTCTCTCTCTCTCTCTCTCTATCTTTCTTAAAAGTTTTGAAATTATTGTTCGATTAATGTTATTACGCATTGTGGTTATTGTTTACACAATAATTATGTAGGTTTTGATATTGGAAAGATTTGAAAAATTCAATCAGTTCGTATATTAAAATGAAAGGAGCTACGTTGACAAACTGAAGATACAAAAGAGGAAAATTTGTCGTACTTCTTTCTTTTGAAGTTGACAAAATTGTAAAATCCAGCTGAAAGACGAAACAATCAATTTTTTCATTTTTAAAAATACACATTATATCACAATTCGCCCCCGTCAAGTTCACATTGTTGCTTTAAGAAAGAAACTTCAAAAATATTTTTTTTTCATCTTCTGTCCCTTCGCCTTGAATCCTTTCGAGCAGTTTTATAAAGTTGCAAGAAATCGAAATACTCGCGGTATATTATTACAGTCAAGAGAACAATTAAAAAAACAATTAATTCAACGACAAAGCTTGCTGTAATAGCCTGAAAGCAAAGAACGTGTATAGTCGAAAAACGAAATAGAGAGGATAGAAGTTAAGCGCTGGCCTGACAGGCTCATAAAGCCCGACGAACCGCACCATTTTGGCGATCCATGAGAGAAAATGTCCAGCTGTGCCAATCAGTCGACGCCTGGTGCAACGAACCGACGATTGATGTGCGTTGATGAGACGCGCGTTCGATCTGTTCCCTGTCTAAAGACTGGCGTTAACGAACGTTAGCGTTAACCAACCGAACCGTTCCGCGTTCTAGAAGCGGACAGGCTTCTCTCTTTGCCCGGCCATCGGCAACGCCATTCGCAGGTTTTGATGCCGCGTTGACTTTGGCTGCCTTTCAGCCGGCCGTTCGAATGGCCACCGAGTGTACACGGACAACGATTGAATGGTTCGGTCGTTGCATCGCCCTGCGGATAAAACGAAAAGTAAGAAGAACCACCCCGCCACTGGGGGAAAATTAATTTTCCTTCGCTCGACACGCCTGTCTACGATCGAAAGGTCTCCCCGATGCGTGCTGCTGCAATTTAGAAATTGAAACACGTTCTGCGACTGAAGGTCGATGCGCGAGCTGAGAATAAGATAAATAAACGAATGGTGGCTACGGCGAGAGAAATGTGCGAGCGGAAGAAATTTTTAAAAGAGATTGGTCGATGGTAGTGCAATTGACGAGTTTTGAATGTTGGAAATGCGATATAGGAAAGGATATTTGGAACTGGAACGTGGAAATTATTTAACAAAATATATAAAAGTTAAAGATAATTTTAAAAAACGAGAGTAAAATTCGTAGGTTTAACAGTTATCAAAATAAAAATTCTTATATCGTGGAAGAAAATTTTCGTAAAGATTAACAGAAATTTAATATTATATAATAGTATATGATGATTCAATTCAGTTTTATTTTCATATGAATCACAATATATAAATATTTCAATATAATCGGAGCTCCTGACGTTGAGTAAGAGTGATCGATTTGTAAGTAGAATAATCATAATATATAAATATTTCAATATAATCGAAGCTCTTGACGTCGAGTAAGAGTGATCGATTTGTAAGTAGAATAATCCATGCGTGATCAGCCAAGGTCACGGTATGCAATCGAATTGTATTAAGTTATCTTTCGAGATTATCTTCAACCATATACAACTATAATTTTACGTTGCTAAAATTGTTTTATAATTTAGTTTTCAACCATTTTTAGATAATACAATAAAAATTATATATATATATATATATATATATATATATATATATATATATAATCTTATTATTATTTATTTATTTTATTTCATTATTATACATTCTATTTTATTTACAAACATTTTTTGAAACAATTGTTCAAATCGTAATTCCAATCTAATTAATAGAATAATCTGGACAAAAAGTTATTTTTAAAAATTGGTCTGTTTTCATTGATATGATACATTTATTTCTAACGTACAAGAACGTACGATCGTTTCCCTTTTCTTTTTTTTCTATCCTTTCTCTTGGTTCACTTCCGTTATGCTTCATTTTGTATGATATTACTGTTAGGGGTTGGAACTTTGGTCAGGATCGTGAAATCCAGAGTTCGAAATTCTGTCACGCTACATTAAGCTTTTGGATTTACATTGGTCGTTTCATTAGCTTCTGCTCGATTAAATTCACGTTTTTCGCAGACAGTTCTCTTGTTAGAATGAGACAAGATCTTTTGGTCTTCTTGCCTTTTACAAGATTAATATTTGAATTCTGTATTCGCTCGTCTGCTTGTATCAAACTTAGGGATTTTACGTTCTTATTAACCTTTTCTCTGCTTTATCCTATTAAAAGTAGATTTCAAGCTTGCCTTTCCCCGTTTGTATGGAACTTACATATTTGTCTACGTAAGTCCTGTTCGGACTTTAGCTGCTTCTGCTACATTAAGCCTCTGTCTCTTCCCGTTTCATTTCAATTTATATTTAAGATATAGGCTTTCCTTTTGCCTCATTAAACTTTCAATTTCCGCAGCGATTCCTTCGCCTAGCATCTTAGTCCTCGAATTTCTTCGTTTCTCTATTTTCGAAATTTTGTTCTTTACAACTTCTTACTTTATAACTTTCAGATTTCTGAAGCCTTCAAATTTTTCAATCCTCAGTGTTCCAAATTTCCAAACATTTGAATTTTCAATTTCCATTCAAATCTAATCTAAGCTAATCTGAAATTTTGAAAATGCTAAAAACTAAAAATTTTCTAAATTCCTGATTCTCAAATTTTCTAATTCGCAAGTTTATTAAACTTTTGAATTTCCTAAACGCTAGAAACTCAAATTTTCTAAATTCCTAATTTTCAAACTTTTAAATTCAGAAATTCTGAAATGTTCGAATATTTGAAGTTCGAAATCCTCAGACCTTTAATATCCAAGGCCCTTGTAACACAGTATCGTAAGTTCGTATGCGGACATTAAAAAATTCAAAACGCGATCCTAATAGAACATCTTCAATGCATGTTTATTGTTCAGATTCTTGTGCGTTGTTTTCCCTGTTGGGATGGTGGTCTGACAAAAAGCAGGTATTACTTTAAAAGACATATGCTCGCGCGGATCTGGTCAGTTTCGTTGAAAAAAATTTTCATGAATTCCATGACTATCTTATTAAAGTTTAGCCAGATAAAAGGAGAACAAGGTTCTCGAGTGTTGTTCTTATCAGGCTTTATAAAAATTCATGATCCTCGAGCGGTAACGCACCGGCGAATGGACATGAAACCTTTCTCCAACGTATATGTATATTCGCCGTGTATCAAGCAAAACAAAAGATGGAAAAATCGTGAAAAAGAGAGATACAATTTGTTCCATTCGGTTTTTGTAAAAATATTTCCCTTCTACGTTATGTATTTTCATTTTTTAGAAAGATGAAATCCGACATTTCTCCGCTTTATTTAATTATCTTCCATTGGATATCTTTTCTAAAAAAAAAAACCACGAAATTTTCTAGCAACAAGTTTTAATCGTAAATCGATAAATTTCTCCTCTGGAGAACTCTTCGAAAAAGAGCTCCGTTTTATTTACACGATATTTCCAATTTATCTTTTCGCGGTAAAATTATCTTTTTCGCCGTTGCACTATGATTAAAACACACACACACACATATTGTATAACCGTGAAATTTTATGAGAAGTGGGAAAGTGCAAAAATGCATGTAACGTGTGAAAATATACGAACCACGCCCAAAATAGGTTGTTTATTGTAACAAGAACTTTTGTTTAGTATATTTTGTGTAATAAAAACTTTAGTTTATCCAACTACGTTAAATTATAGTTAAAAATTCTAAGATGCACAGAAATCCACAGTCTACCCCAAACCGCCTAATAAATAAAATTAAACGTCGAAGATGTTTCTCAGGTCTAGAAATTAAAGAAAAAGACGCGAAAAAGGCACAGGGGAGATGGTTTCGTCTGGAATAACTCGAGGCGAAATTCGACCCTAGGTCTCATTAAAGGTGCTCGTAGTATGCGTTCCGAATGTGTTAGGAGCAAACATACTCGGCTATGCAGTGTCAACGTTCGAAAGTCCAGAGTGCACAATCGAAATCTGGGTCGTATCAATTAATAATATAATTCCTCGCGGCCGCGAATCTCAACGGCGAAACTATAAATCGAGCCGACGGGGGTGCTACAAGGGAGTCGTCACCACTTCCATTACTACGTGTACACGAAGACATTAACATAACATTGGAAATATATAGCCGGTGATGAATTTCCTTTGTCTCCTCCGTTCTCGCGTGCTCCTTCACTCTGACTCGCGTTCATTCACGTGCACTCCGTCAACTACCAGAAAAATAACGTCGTTTTCGAGCTACTTGACGTTTCGTATTATTTACTAACCCCTAATTCCTCATCTCTTTTTTTTTATGTAACCGCAACGTGAAACTAAATTTTGTTCCTTTTCGAGGGAGCTGTAAAAGGACACGAGAAGAAAGTTACATTTTTAATTCTCTGTCCGGGAAGGAAATAAAGCGCCATGCTTTTTACCCTTGAATTTTTTTCCTTGATTTTAGCTAACATCCGACCGCGATCGCGTCTTTCTCTCTCTCTCTCTCTCTCTCTCTCTCTATATATATATATATATATATATATATATATATATATATATATATATATCTCTCACGTGCTCTCTAACGTAATTACAAACGTTCATGGACCACCAGTGGGAAAGATGTCTCGATATATATTTTCCCATTTAGCTTCGCAACAACGAGGAATTGCAATATTAATTGGCACGACCCAGATTTCGTCGATACGACCCCCTCGACTTCCGAACGGTTGAGGTTCTATGATCGGATATGTTTACCATAAATGAATTTGAAACCTGCCCTTTGCTTCTGTAGATGAACAATCTTGTAATTTATATTTTATACTTTAATTTACAGTCGCTCGATTTATGGCAGTTTGTCAAATAATCATGGCTAAAGGCCATATTAAACGTCTGAGGAAGGAAATTATACTTAAAAATGTATAAAAAAAAATTTTTATTTGGTAAACGCTTGCTTCTAAAGAATGTTAAAAAGTCAACGGTATAAAAAAGCTTTAGATGTGTAGGTCAGGATGAGGACGGGTTAAAAAATCGATCGCGCGATGCCACTTCCTGGGGTGTCCTTCGCTGTCACTGACGAAGATGAATCGTACGTGACGGAAAGCTCGACATGCTATTATTGTAACTTTTCAACAGAGCAATGGCTTGATTTAGAGAAGTTCCTTAGCATTCTGGGTCAACTGGCTCTAACGCAAAGTCATCTCGCACGTGATTCTAACAAGTAGAGTTTCGATTCTCGATGAAAAGGGGAAATATAAACGTGCAATGTTTTATGTAACAAGTAGAAAAGTAAAGCAATTTTTTTTAAAATTATAAAATATGAAGCAACAATTTAAATATTAAGCAATAATTTAAAAAAGTAATTAAAAAATTATTTCAAAAGGAGCGAGTAAGAGAGTAAATTTGTAAAAAATGAAAAGCAAAAACCACATTTTTGAAGAAACAAAATCTAAAATGTTGCAGAAATATAAGAAAGGGAGGGAAAATAAATTGTAAAATATTATTTACACGTGAAGAATGGAAAATATACTCGACGCAAAGAATCGAAAATTATCTTTTATGGCGTTACTCGTTTTCGCGGTTGTTAATCTTTCGAAAATTCTATCGTGTTTATCCAATTACGATTACGATGTACAGCTTTCTTTTGGCAAATGTAATAATAAAGCACCACGATTTGCATACATTCCGTCGTTCCACGTGCAATTAAGCATAATTATCTTCGATTATTATAAAGTGCAAAGGGAAAGCATATCTTGTGGACGCGGTTGACAATTTTTCCATTCGCAAACAAATCACTCATTCCTCCGTTTGGAAATTCTATGGACGATAAAATGAAAAACAAATGTCATATCGCGTACCAACTAACCAATTATATAAAAGTTGAATTGTCTTGACACGCGTCGTACAAAGAAAAAGAAAAAAATTTTTTTTAAATTATACAACATATGGTATATTCTTATTTAAGCGAAAAGAGAAGCAAGCTATTGACGGTCAAAGAGTTTCTAAGCGTTGCAGAATTAACACATTGTAATGCAATAATCTCGGCTTAAATGGCTACAGCTTGGAACAACATAATTTGTGAAAAATGCCCGATAATGGCGGCAATCAATTACGGAGCCTCAAAGGGACAATTTACAGAAGCAACTTCAAAAGAAAAGAAAACCCAACGTTACAAAGGCTTTCATGAAAATGAAGTTTATGAAGAGTAAAATTTTGCAGGGGCAAGGAGCATTTTTCATTTTTCAAGCTTTCAAGCGTTCAGCGAATTTTCAAGAGTTTTTTAAACGCTGGATTTTTAAATAACTGTGCCCTTCGAGTTCTCGAATTACGAGTTTATAAAACTGCCGAGTCTTCACGTTTGAGAAATAAAGAAATTCTCAGTTCACGAATTTCCAGATACTTGATACCGATCGTTTTCTTCGTTGTTTAAGTTAATTGAATCTTTAAAACGATAGAATAATTTAAACCGAAATAGTAAGTATAGTATATTAAGAGCAACGAAAATGTATAATAATAATATTATAGAGGACGTTGAATGGAATTGTCATAGGTTTTGATTTAAAAATGTGGAAAAAAAAGAGGAGACCAATATTTGTCGCATGAAAATTTGCAATTGATTTCAGGGAAAAGCTGCTGCTGTCATATGATATTTCGATACCTGTTAACGTTTCCAAAGAACGATCCTCCGATTGTCCAATTTTCGACGGTACGAAATTTCTGCATTAAATTGAAATTAATATTTACGAAGGCAAAACGAGTCGTACGGGGCTCGATTGTATCTCATCGCCAGAAATATCGAACGGAATGTCAACATTGAGTTAAATTTCCCGTACGAATAATTATTATTATAATAATAAAGTAATGAATTTCAATTTTTCAGTCCGATGTTAAATAATTGATCAACAAATAGATGTTTCCGTGAAAACTGAATATTCCATGAAAAAATAGCTCTGAAGTTGTGAAAAATAATCAAATTTCAATCTAGAGTTTGAAGATGATATAATTACGATATTGAAAAATTACATACGTATATGAACGTATGTGTGTAAACGAATAAATTGTATATACATATGTATGTTGTATTATAATAAATGTTATATTTAACTTATATGTACTATTCCATTTTTCTTTTCTATTTTCTATTTTACATTTTCAAGGCAAATATTTGATAGATTGTTGCAGATGGAATAATCAATTTCACAAGCGTGTTAAATCTGTCAGAATTCTGGTAGCTAACCGTGCAGCCAAATAACATTTATTGTGCGTCAATTTAAAGCTTGCAGCCAGCCAAGTACAACACGATCGATGTTTTTGTCAATCCTTTTGTTACTAAATGACGGATTGTATATCAAAGCTAGCCATGGATCAAAATCAAACCCGACTGTTTTCTTTATACGAGCGTAAAGCTGTAAAAATAACGCAGTAACTTTATTACAGAATAGTGGATAGTATATCAAAACAAACCGTTGTAATTAATAATATTTAAAATTCCCACGTAACCCAGAAAGAAACTGCCTATAGAATTGATGTAGAATTGATACGGTTCGGCACGAGTTCGTTCGATAAAAATATGTAAAATATTTGTAAAATATATACAAAATTATGTTGATTAAATGTAGCAATTATTGATTCTTTCATTGAATTAATAATGGTATCTTTTTAAGTAAATGAATATTCACCTAAGAGTAATAATAAAATTTTTTACGAAACTTAATTGACGATTAACGTTACATCAATTCGAAGCGAAATCACGTTACAAACCAGTGAACATACGCCAAAAACGAAGAAACTTTCTTAAAAATTTGATACTCGCGACAATCTAAATTTCAACAAACATAATTCGATATGTTTTCGGCGCGCAGCAACAATCAAAACGTGTACCGAACACGCAACCGGGCTAGTAAAGTGAAAAATAGCTAACTATCCTAGATAGAAACCAGTTTTGTTCAAAACCCGTTCTCGCAAGAAAGCGTCTCTCCAGCGCAGCATGTCGTTTTAAAGCGTCCGCGGCGCTTTTCAGTTAATCAACCCTTTAATTACGACGATCGGTTGAACTTTACTGGTTTACGCGACGCTCTCGCTGGAAAATAGAGCGCAGACAGAATTTTAATTGGCCGGTGTCAAACAGCCGGGATCTCGGCGAAAACGAGCTAAACGAACCGAGCGGGCTCTCTCTCTCTCGTTGTTGTTGTTTTTCCACGCGTTTCTGTACTTCGAGAGCCGCGCGCTTCAATATCCTTCTCTAACTCGATCCGAAGGAAACTTTTCGCAAATTTGTTTCGCTCGTTCCGGAGGTGTCCGTTTTCGAGAATCGATCGCGTTTCACCGAGCCTTCGTTCCCCTTGATCCTCTGACACTTTGTGCATAGCGACAAACACGGGCGATGAGGGAAACGTGTTGCAGATCAAATGAAAATTAACGAGAGTCATAGGAGAAATGTTTCATTTGTCAAAGAGCAATGTTTTCCCTATATAAAATTAATCCTCTGACAATTTAAGTGGTCCTCGGTAAGTTATAAATCCAGAGTTTATTCACATCCCTCGTGCAATTTCAAGTAATCGTTAAATGGCGAATTTTTTTTTCAGAGAAAAAAACATGGCCCGAAAAAGAAAAATGGCGCGATCTATGAGCGGAAAAAGAGTTTCAATGTTTGAATATTGCAGATGAATTCTTGATCAAATTTCTAGTTTTTGCTGCCAGCTCTCGGTTTTCTATCATGATTCAGTAGATTCGATATTTTTTATTATGGAAATTGTAATTACCACAATAAAAATGTTTAATTGATATGTTTTTCTATTTCCTTATTTTTTTCAGACTAGTGGCAGGTTATTGTTTCTCTTGAAGTAGCATGACTAATGTTACCGTAATTTCTTACCGTTAAATCAAAGTTGACAGCTTTTTAGAAAATTCACTCGAATTTTAATTTAATGTTAATTCTTGTACTGTTTTAACACAAAATCTATCTTCTTACGAAATAATCGACAGAACAATTATATTGCATTTGATTAGCTTTAAGCTTTGAATAATGAAATATATTAAATAATGATTGTTATAATTTATTATAATATATATAAAAATATAAATATATATAAATATATAAAATATATAATAATATATAATTCAGTATAATAAATATACGCTTTTAACGACTAAATTCTAGATAATTTTATGAGTCTGTAAAATCCATTTCAAGTCCATTTCATGTGCAACAATCTAACAACCTGCAAATATAACAAAAAACATGGAGAAATATCATTTCAAAAATATTTATTTTTATCAGAAGCAAGTAACAAATATCACTCCCGCGTGTTTCAAACAGAAATAAATTAACTGCTGCGCAACGATCGAAAATTTATTCCTCCTGGACGAACTCGACATGGACGAATGAAAAGAGAAACGAATAAGAGGAACAAAACGAAAAACAAACTGAACGAGAGGAAACAGGAAAGAGAAAGATCGCAATGAATATTCCCAACCGCTGTTGACAGAGTTATCCACAATTAAGATATCCCAGGCGCGATCGCGATAATCCGCGTTTTCAGCGGCGCTTAAATTGACCGCCATCCCCTTGGCTACATTTAATAATCTCTTATCGATGCAGATTCCGCGCGATACGATTCCCCTTCTCTCAATTACGATTTTCCATTTCGTCAGGGCTGGTGAACGGTTAATTCTTATTCGACGAAGAATGTCAGAACTCGGAACAGTGACGCAGGGTGGAAGAAGTTGAAAAGTCAAACGATCGGGTGAAGGGGGAGGGAGGTGAGGGGGGGGGGGGCGNTTTGCCAGCGTTTTCGAAAGTTTCTGCGACGACTGGTCGTCCCGGTGGTTATTATGTCAACTAATTACTCTCGATATCGTCATTCACGTGACAGCAGTCTCGTCGCGAAACGCACGAATAATAGCGTTCCCTGGCAGTCCCAGTGAAAGGATAGATAGATAGAATGGCACCGTAATTGATGGATTGTCCGAGATAAAATTTCGTCTCTTATTATTCTTTAATCCTGTAAATATTCGAAGATTTAAGAGTCTCGAATAAATTCCGATGTTTAAACCGTAAAGAAAAATATTAGATGAGTTAGAATAAAAAATTTAAGAATATCGATCCTCGACTCCAAAAACAAATATTCGAATATTTAAAATTTCCGTCGAAGTTCATCTTTGATTCTAGGATCTTTCTGAAAGTTATCTTTGACAGGTAAAAATCCTTCTTTGATGAAGAATATTATACTAAATTATGTAAAATTAATTTCTTTGCAACGTTATTACAATTCTTTTAACATTCCTAAACCAGTGAAAAAGTCTTGTAAACTTTCGTGTTTAATGAATAATTAACAGGACTTACTCTTGAACGAATAATCTTTGCGAAGTATGTCATCATATCAAACGTGTACAGCTTTAACGAAGAAAAATGTTTCACACATTACTGTAATATATTGATAAAGGTATAAGAAATTTTCTGCCTTGTGATAATTTTAAAAGGAATTTGTAATTTTAAAAGGGATTAATTAACTCTGTACGATGTATTTTTAATAGAAGCTAATTGCGTCTAGGCAAATAATTGTGAAAAATTTTCATGAAAGTTACCAAGCGACATTCTTTGCGAAGAAGAGTAATTACTTTTCGTTACGAAGCTAAAAATTATATCGTGCTAATTTTTAATACCGCTTTAAATTACGAAAAGAAAATTGTATTCGAGACATATGCGTAACGTCAGAAAACGAAATTCGTTTATTCAAAATATTTATTTTCGCAGATGCAATTAAGAATGTCATAAATTCATGTCATTCGTAATTGCATCTGTGGAAAATAATGTTTCTACAATAAATTCCTCGTTTCTACAATGAATCTTTTTTATCCTTACAAATGTTTACTTTTACATCCTTATAAACGTTTATAATAAAATAAAGTAAATGTTAAGAGACATCAAACAACTTTTTGTAAAAAAAAAGAAGCTGGAAACTTTTTCACGCACGGTGAAAAACTTCAAAGGTACACAGAAGCAAGTATGTTATAATCTTTCGCGAAAGTTATTACAGGCCGAGTATGTTACACTCTGCACGAAATATTCTGAAACATCTCTCGTTGAAAGAGAAAATAGGAAAAATGCAACAATTTCTCCTCGATATTCCACGACAAATAATTTCACGATTATCAACCTTACGATAAGCTTTGTACGATAAAACAACTAAAGACGATTTCCCTAAAATGAACTAAAAAGGAAGAAACAGCTTAAACATTGCATCAAAGCGATCAAAGCTCCTTTATAGTTTCTCATTATTCATCGTGAGGAACGAAGGATCGTCTTACATGATCCTAAAGAACCAGCAAAAATAATTTAATTGCTACGGTCATTATCGCGAGCGTTGTAATGTATTTAAAAGAAAAAAAAAAAAAAAAATAAAAAAAAAAAAANCATCTCCGTATATTTAACCCATCCAATTATTCGCTTACTTATCTTACCGTTGTGGAATGTTACTGAAAAATTCATCCACGCTCGTTAAACGCCGGGAAAAAACCATTTAATCTTCGTACGCGACGTTATTAATCCACAGTCATATCGATCGATCGACTCGCTCAGTGGCGATGAATAGGATTTTATTAACTCTATGTCTATTTAATCAGGATTCAAAACACGTGCCAAGCTGTATAATAGAAAATTCAACGAATTATTAAACTTGTGATTAGACTGCGAACTTTTTGTGCATTTACACGTCGGACATTTAATGTACACAAGAAAAATATGTACAAAATATATATACGTAACGTGTAAAAATATATCCAATGCTCAAGGACAACAATGCTCGTTATATATAATGTTTAATATATAAATATTATATATAGTTTATAAACTAACTATTATAATATTAGAAAGAAGAGACTAAAGTAAATTTCATTCTTTGTTGGAATTTAGGAATTAGGAATTTTTGTATTTCGATGTCACTTTTCAGTCTCAACCAAGCAAATATTTTTCAAACTTTAGCGTAAAGTTGAGATAAAAATTCACTCGTATCTTGTTGAAGCAAAAAGTTTCTCAACGACAGAAAAATGCGAACGTGCTCAAAAACAAAATGCAAATGTATTTATAAAATAACCTAGTTTAACTTCCATCCGGGACTATCATTATCTCTTGTGTGCAAAAATTTCACCCAAACTCTATAAAACACTCTCGAGAAGGAAAAAAGAAAAATACTCTCTAAGGAGAAAAAATTATTCCACAAAGAGAAGTGAAGGAGAAAGAGGTGAAGGTTGCTTTTTACTATAATTTCAACGATTTAACGAACCACTCCTTTATACCAGAAAATTTTTATTGCACTGCGCGTACTACCCGCGTTCTTTCTCTTCTTTTATTTTTTACAAAGGGAGAGAAACTGCGCTGTGCCACGCGTGCAAACT
This sequence comes from Lepidotrigona ventralis hoosana, assembly GCA_002806875.1. Lineage (NCBI taxonomy): Eukaryota > Metazoa > Arthropoda > Insecta > Hymenoptera > Apidae > Lepidotrigona > Lepidotrigona ventralis. Next base: position 35,750 of record NIPQ01093295.1, read on the forward strand.
TGTTTTTTCGATGGAGCAGCGTGTTAATGAGGCCGAAGGTCCGTCGTTGAATGGTTGAATGTTAGTGCGGAGAGGCAAGGCCCTCGCATTTTCATTCCCCTCCGGTTCGCTTTTCAGATTCCGCCTCTATCGCTCTATATTCTATACAACTGTTGGCTCCGCTCTTCTCTTCCTGTTTGATCACTGTATCTTTTGACTTTGCCAGACGTGTCTGTGTTGTCAGCTGACCCTCTGCAACATTATCGACCGGTATTCAATCGATCTTCGAGCTTTCATCTTTCTCAGCCGTAAAATCTTTCCTCACTAGGGCTTACTGTTAATATATACGTTAGCCGAGCCGTTTATTGTGAAAATGGCATAAATCACTTTGATGAAAAATTGTGCGAAATTATTTAATAATGAGAAAAGTAAAAGTATCTGAGATAACAAATACAAGCAAATCTTCTCGAAAGTTAATATTTCTAGGCACTTTAAAACGCAAATATTTCGATTTAAAAACAAATCTTCTCTTTCAAAATAAACGGCTCATATGTATTATTTTGTAGCTAACATTATGGAAGTCATATTAAATTAATGACACAAGTTAAAGCAGCATATATTAAAGGAAAATTATTTCAGGAATAGTTTTTTAGTTTCTTATACAGTTTATATTGAAATAAATGTCAAAAAAGTTTCCAAGAGAAAAGTAAGAAATGAGAATTTTCCAATATTTTATTAAAATAAATTAAATTACATGTAATTGAAGTTAATATATTGATTCAGTAGCGTCAATTACTATTTTTTTTTTTTTATGAATTCTTGATTTTGAAATTCACAGCAATTTAATAATAAAACATATTATAGTCTTGATACTAGGGAGCGCTTCTTTTTCCAAAATTGTATTAAAACATCGTTGAAATGTATTGAAATATCGCCACTAATATTTAATTAATATTAATATATTGCGTGTATATATCGAAGACGGTATATATTTCCATTTATGAATTTTCAGTTTTCAACTTGCAGCAATCTAACAGCGAAACCTTACACATACTAATGTACAACGTATGTTACGATGGTTTCTATAAGGTTGCATAAACCACTGTAGCACAGAGATTGGTAACTCTAATGCGAAATATTTTCACTTTATATCATAAATGTTGAAACTATGGAATACCAATGCAATTACTTTTCGTTATAATATCCTGATCCAACATGATGGATACATGAATTAATAAAATATAAACAGTTTCTATATTGTTTATATATTATAATAAATATATGATTAAAGTTTAAAATTTTTCAAAGTATCGCTATGTTTCTACACATAATTGATAATCATTCTAGATATATAAAAATATTTACATTATACATATCATAAATTTTTTAATCATGCCATGAATTTCCCCAAATAGTCAGATATAATTTACAAACACTGTACACAATGAAATAAGGTTACATAAATCACGCGTAAATTCTCGTTTAAATTAAACCCAAGATGAATTCTGATTTCGAACATTTACTCCGAAGAAAACTCGCAACCTCTATATGTATGATATTGAATTAGGAGACAAATTGCAAATTTTCACCGCGGTGGAAACAACGATAATTGTAAGAGTACACGGAGGTTCAAAAATCGTTGCTGCGTCTTTTACGGTGAGAATGATCCATTTATAATGATATTTATTAATCGACGCATAACAACTGACGTTAAATGCCGTCGCGATTTGCCGGAGACAATGGGTTGAACGTTGAACGACCTCCGAGACAAATCCTTTTTCTCCCCTACTCCGGCTCGACAATAGAGATAATACTGCGAATTTCTAGAGCAAATCATCCGGCCGTGCCACGTTCGTCCCTTTCCTTTCTTTCCTCGAGTATTTTTCAGCCAGACGCACAAGTTTCTTGTTTAAAAAAAATCTCCGGGCAATTATTCTTTATTAAATATGCATGCAAGAACCTTTAGCTGACGAACAATGAGCGGATTGTTTTCAGCATCGTTTCGAATTCAAAACGGGAACATTGCTTGAGAAAAGAAGGCCGAAGTGGATTTTCTCTTTTAATTATAACATCTTGAAGCCGTAAGTACGTGTGCAGCTAGAATTAAGAGTTTAAGGGAGCTGAGAAGCACTGTAATTTCATTTGTTGCTTTAATAGCGAGTACACATCAGTTAGTTATTTAGAAAATTCTTCGAAAAATATTGTTTAATTTTCTTGCAACGTGCATCTTGATTATTTCCGACGGATTACGGTATAGTGAATTTTAAAATTACCAATGGTGAGATACGAAATTAAGTTAATATTTTGTGTTAAGGTTAATCACGACTTCTTGCACCTTTGCGTGCACCTTTGTGGCTTGGGTGCAAATGATCACCCACTGATGTGGAAATAAAAATGAAACTAATTTTCCAAATTTGAATTTATTGAATATCGGTGGCTCTTATGCAATTCTTACTTGGGCAAGAATGTTGAACAAAGTGAACGATGAACTCTAAGTTTTGGCTTGAATAACCTTTCGTAAATAACTAATCCTCTCTTTTTTCGAGCTTTTAATTACCCTTTTCAAAGGAGGAGTTAGAGCGGAGGAAATGCTAAGACCAATCAAGAAGTATAAGAGAAGAAATTTTCCAAATTTTCCCATCGCATCCATAAGAGTGTGGGGCATTTCTGGGAACGATCGTCTTGGGAAAACTATTCCGCTGCATACACACTCCCTCGAGTACGCAGTTGTTATGACACGATCTCCATGGTGTGGAAGAATTCGTCGCACTTAAGATTGATCCAAAAGTATGGGGCGCCTTGTCTGGAACTTGGTCAAAGAACTGATTTGCCAGGAGGAAACATCCATGCCACAAGTGTTGCGTACTCTTGGCACCCTTGGTACCCTTAACACTTTGAAAATTTTAGAAAACTATATTTTCAGTAAATACTACTTTAGACATTTAATTCAACGGAGATAATCAAGCATCGTTGCAATCGTGAACACGTTTATATTTAATAATCACGAAAATCTTCAAAACGCGAATGAAACTGACGAACTGTAAAAATTAAACTTTCAATCGTTAACATGTGAGAAGAGAATATAAGGGAGCGGGTCATTTTGTTCTCAGAAAACGAATCAAGCAAAAATGCCTAATTTAATAAATAACTAGTGCACGCACATAAAATATGGAAGGAACATGATGAGATGTTGAAACCATCGAGAACAGGGGTTGAAACTTTCCAGCGGCCTAGTTGGCGTATACACCAGCGCCGTTTTAATGTCTAACCGCGCACACCTAACGCCAGTTGTTAATGCGTTACTTACACCTGTGTCCCTGAATGCGCACGACCACATGCATTATTCACAGACACTTTGCATTACTTAACGAAACACCCACTCGGGTCGATTACCATGTGGACTGGCTCGAGTTCAACCAAGCAGAGAAACTGGACCTGTTGTTGTTTTGTTGTTTGACGCTGGTTTCTTCCATGTTTGACGCGGCTTGATTACCAAATTGACGGACCCCGGGGGATTTTTAGACAGAAAGTTCGATCACATTCATCAGTGATTTTCTCGCAACATCGAAACGACGGATTTTGATTTTTATTGAAGTTTTGGCAATTTATTTGATTTATTAAATCTTAAGGGTTGGAAGTAGATTAACGAGCAGAGTACTTAAAATTGCAGTATTGAAAAGTATTAGTAAAAATTTCAAGACGAGATGTCTTGAAGGCTGATGCAGGGTGTCTTGGAATGATCGTTACTCTGTTTGTACAATTCTTTTATTTTGTTACACTCGCGAACTGATTTTGGGCTTAACCTTACAAGCTCCAGACAAACGAAATCTAACTTGTCGTTCTTCTTGGAGCTTTTAAGAAACCAGTTTTTGTCCTGAACATCCCTAATTGGCCAAGCCGTTCCTAGGTTTTAACCAATTAGGATTGCACCGCCTACTCCTAGCGCTCGTAACGCACTTTCTCCAAGCTGGAATCCGTCGAGGACGATCTTCCTGTTGGTGATGCAGCAGGGTGATTTCTTCCGGGCTCTACTTTATTACTTTTGTCTAATAATTCTCAGACCTTTTGATCTGCGTATGGCAGATTTTCCCTGGGGAATCTAGGATTTACGCTTGCGAATGCTATTCCGGTCTTTTCACTACTACTCAGGTGTGGATTGACGATTGTCTTACGCATCCCAAAAGAACAAACCTCGGCCTTCGAAATTCGATAGCATGGTCGACGCATGAGTCGTAAAATCCTTCTAACTTTAGCGTTAAGAAATTGACTTTCTCCGACATGTACTAGCTGCTACACGAAAGTTAGTTTTTTATACAAGAAAGAGTTTTTTATACAAACCATAGCATAATATAATACAATATCAGTACATAAATAAAGACACACACACACACACACACACACACACACACACACATATAATATAAAGATAAATATAATTATGGATATAAACCATATTTTATATAACCAGTTCATCGCATTATTAAGGACTTAAAAATCTGATTGGTTTATTTTTGTTATAGTACGTTATGTTATCAGAAGCTTTAAGATCAATAATTTATTTTCACAACCCTCAACCATTCTTTTCAATTATTGACCGATTGATCGACCGAATCTCATGAATCGTACGAGTACACAAAATATTCAAATTAAAAATTTGGAACTCAAGATAATTTATCTTCCATAATCTTTGATCATTCGATTCTATAGAACTCATCAGTTAGTTGAAAGAGACCAATCAATCGACTATCACCCAATCGAATCAATCTTACCAACAACCACCGAGAAGCCGAACCTCTCTCAACGCCGTTGAAGAAAACACCCTCCCAGTCACACGAACGCGCAAAAACTCTCGGTGACTCTTGGCAGACGGAAAATAATTAGTTCTCTCCCCCCTCCCTCGCTCCCGCCTCCCGCTGCCGCGCCCGGCATCAGCAGGAAGTTCACCTCGACGGTCTTTTCTTCCTTACTCGGGAACGAACGATTCGCGCGCGTTCCCCCGTGGAACTTTTCAGACTGCGTCCCCGCTTTGTACACTCCAATACCACGGTTTCGAAATCCCACGGCGATACTGCGCTCGCTCATTCAATTATCACTAAACCCTGAAATCAGCGCGAGCTTCGTTCGAAAACCCCTCGGCTCGTCTATTCTTCGAGTACGAAACGCAGCGCGTGTGAATCCACCGCGTCTGATTCCTCCGCGTTCCTCCCCGTCAAACCAAGCGATATTACCTGGTGGAGGTGGGATCAAGTTTCAATAGGTAGTTACGAATCAAATTCGACGTCTAAGTTTCGTTTCACGCGTTTCAAATTTTAAGTGAAAATGACTCGACGACGTATATTTTCAATGTATTCAATCTATACTCGTTCGGCATAATCAATTGATATTCGATCAACGAATATTCAATGATAGTATGTCTCAATGAATACACTTGCAAAGTATACAGTTCGATTCAATCTATAATCGATAAATATTCAGTTCGATATAATTATTTTTATAATATATTTTAATTATATTATATTATTTATATTTTAATTATATATTGTAATTATCTTTAGTTAGAGTATATTAGCAATATATCCAGTGTATTCAATTTAGTTCTGGTTTTAAATTCGGTTTCAAAAATATATTCATACATGGTTTAATGTTTGTAAAATTGTATTGTTGTATGCGATTTTTTTGAAACGAAATTTTCATATATGCATACACATAGTAATTGTGGGCTGATGGTAGTTATAGAACTACCGATTTACTATTCTCGTTTTTCTATACGTGATCTTCAAATAATGTGCTCGTGTCCAGTCAAAAATCTTCAACACATGTCTACATACTCACGATGTACTCGATCCCATCTCTATTCACCAATATTCGAATAATTATTCGAATTTGAAAATATTACTTCCATTTCCAGAAATGCTTATGAAACATTCGAAACTATCCTACTTGCAAATACTTACAAAACATTCGAATCCAACGACAATGAGAGTCAAATATACTTGCAAATATCATTAGTAATATTTAAAAAAGGTTCGAATTCAATGACAATTATGTTCAAACATTGTAGCAGTGCTAAAACCTAATTTACAGATTAAGTTTATGATGCTTCGAGTTTAAGATGCTTATATTAAAGATATGAGCGTGAGAGAGAAAGAATAGCAACGAAAGTGCATTTGAAGAAAAAAATATCAACAGTGTGAATTTAATTGTCATTGAACAGAATAGACAGTGCGAATTTAATTGTTGACTTGATCGTTACATAGAGAAGAACAATATGGAATCGCGTAAGATCGAGTAGGTAGTATGTGGTAGAATCTATTTAATTATTTTAATCAAATTTTATAATTTAATCAAATTTGAGGTGTATATTAAATTAAATATACGTATTTTGGCGTTACATTCGACTTTGTTTGTTTAGTCACCTCCAAGTCCCACAATATTATCCGGAAATATAAGAGATATAATATGTATAAAGTATTACGAGGTAACTCTAATTACTAAACTTCCGGCTCAGTGTCCTAGAAAATGTAAAACAGGTTCTACGGTAGCGAAATCACGTTCAATTTTATTGTGCAGAACGCGAGAAAATGAAGGGAACAAAGTAAGCAGAAAGGTAGAGAGAGGTCGAAGGGTGTTTTCCAGAGGGAAAAGAATGCGAATTGCTTCATCCGCGTGGCGTCTAGCCGAGGCCAATCTACGATGCATCCTCTATTGAGAATTTTTCTCTTTTTCTTTTTTTCACGACCTTGTACCAGGTTGAATTTTCTTCCTTTGGTTTTTGGTTCTTGTTATCTTTATCTTTGGTTCGTTTCGTTCGACAAAGTGGAACAAAATTGGATTAAGGATTGTAATCGATGGATAGATTGTTTCGTCGCTGAGTATTACAGAGGAATACTGGTTCTACGAAGGTAGATGGATAACTTGTAGGATTTGTGAATTTTAATTTTTGTCTTTTTTCCAGATAGACATTCTTTTGATGTTTTCATAGTTTACATCTTCGGCCAGCAAATTTTCAACGCTTTCGAAAATATTCGTTTCAGTTGCAACTAGTTCAAACTTAGTTCAATTTGATTAGTTCGTATTTCTATTTTTTTTTTTTTTTTTAATGCGGAAGCGGCACTCGATTATTTTTAAAATTGTAATACGCAATAACATATTGTTCAAACTGTACTTCCAAGAGATACACTTCGTCTGACTTCGCATAACATTATCACGTAGCATTATCGAAATGCACACAGATTCATGCAAGTAATGAAACTGTACCTAAGATATTAGTAACGCAAGAAAGAAGAAATTAACACGACTAATTAAATTAAAATAAACAAGTGGTAAAAACTTCCAACTAGAAATCAACAATTCTCGTGGAATCCCGCCCGTCCACAACTTGAGAAAATCCAGGATCTTGGGAAGAACGTCTACACACGAATCCGCTGAAAGTAAGGAAGTATAGCCTCCAGTTGTACACGTATACACGTATCGCAAGAAACAACAAGATATACACGTACAGTGGAAGGAAAAAGCTACAAAGATATTACACCGGAGCGGAGAGAAGGAAACAGAGGAGAGATTAGGGGTTGGAAAAAGGAGCGGCCGTTTAAGTGACGACAGCGGATACGAAGAATGGAAAACACGGTCTCCTCGGTTAATGTTGTTATCGCGGTGGACAACAGGAAGGGAAGGGAAATATGGAGGCTATTATTCGCTGAATACCTTTATACCTCGCCGCGGTAATTCTCGCAAACGGAACCGCCGTTACGCTGTTCCACGTCCCGGTGCTTTTCATCGCACCGGGCCAAATATAGGTTGAAACATCCTTCCAGCCTGTTGTTTTTATCCTTTGGAATTGTCGGCCGCCACTTAAGAGCGTGCAGATTACAGAAATCGAGCGGCCGCTTGAGAAAAACGCGTCCTTACTCTTCGTCGTGGTTTCCTTGCAACGAAAAAGCTTTCGTGCAAGCTTTTTGCACGATCACAGGGAATCTTGTGTGTGCACGTGCTTGTGTGTATATCGTCGCGGCTGACTGTTATCGATAGCCTGGCCTCGGTCCCTTCCCCCCTGGTCCAGGAATTAGGACTGTAATGCGATAAATTTTCACGAGCCAGCGGACCGACGGCTGAAAAAGCGTAACCTCGTTTGTCCGGCCGGAAGTTTCGCCGGAACGGGAGGATCGGCCGACGATAAATTCGATAATTGAAGAGGATTCCGCGCGGACGAATCTCGCGTAAACGAATGTCGAAGAAAACGGCCAATGCCTCGATGATTTTAATACGTTATCCGGCTGATTTGTCACGTTGCAGTCATTGAAAACACACGAACGAAGATAAGTGATATTGATCTACAATAATGTGTGTGCGCGCGCGCGCGCGCGCGTGTGTGTGTGTGTGAGATTGATGGAGACAGATCGGTATTCTGTCTCTGTGATTGTTGCCCCGCTTGTTGTTCATTTAGAAAACATTATTATCTGCTCCCTTTACTTTGTGGATTTATAGGTTAAATTTCTTGCGTTTTTAGTTGTCATGTGTGATTTATAATCTGTTCGATTTTTGAAGATTAGTTTTATCTTCTTTCGATTTATAAACGTAACTTATGATTTATAATAGAATGTTTAACAAAAATTCTCTTATCTTTAATTTGTAATCTGTTATTATATAATGTATTGATTATTTTGACTAAAGTCACAAATTAAACGGGAAAGAATCAACAGTAATGACAAAAATACACGAAAATCTCCGAAGGAACAAATCACGCGTAATACATCTCCCTAAATTAATAATAAATAATACCTGTATCCATCAAATACTCGCTACAATTCTCGCCGAGAGCCAAACACTCCGCTAACTAACCAAAGAAAATAACCTTGAAACTGTCCAAGTAATCTCATAAAAACCAAGCTTCCGTGTAACCGAAACGGATCATAATTTTCGGCAACGACGAGCCAAAGGAAACGAGGACGGGAATACTCGCTGAAGTTCTATCAAACGCTGAGGAAGTTAATTTCCTGTCGGGATGGATCGCGATACGTGCCAGAAAGACGTAGATACGCACACGAAGAATCTCCCATGGAGAGTAACCAGCGAATCAAGAGGTACTTCGGAGCTCGTTGGTGTGTATCAGTCTCGCGCGGTGGTTATTGGTCGAAAAACGCATTTTCCAACAGTGGATTGGGGGGTTGGCCAGGCCCCTGTAGAAACTCGTCCTCGGGGGCGAAGCGCCCGATGCCGGTGCAACCGATCGAGAGCACGCTGCATCAGGCCAAATGAAGTGGCAAATAACCGTTATGTCGGAGTTTCCTGGTCAATGCGTTTGTGTTTTCTTCTCCTCTTTCTATTTTCCTCCTTTCCCTTGCGCACACGCTCTGTTCCCCGATGCTCTGTATTTCTCTTTCCGTCGGTGAATCGTTTCTGCGGACAGAGACTCTCGAACAGAAACGTTGCCTGATTTTTGTGCAACGATTTTCTTCCAGTCGCCGGTACTCATCGGCCATCCTCCGATCCACGGTTTATAAAAAGAAAAACCTAGGTTTAAAGGGAAGAAAATCGAGGTATTGTACATGGTATTTCAGCTGGTTCTGATAGTTTCGAACAGGAAAGAATTTTTTTTGAACAATTCGGATTGAAATGAGAAGGTTTACTGATGTTGAGAGTACCTTTTTCTTTTTTGATAAAAAAGAAGTCGTTGTTTTTTTTTTTTTTTTTAAAAAAATTATTTGTTTTTTTTTTTTTTTTTTTAAATACCAGATATTATTTTGTCGTATTCTTGAACTAAACAGAAATGAAACGAAAACAAGAGAAGGATTAAATCAATTATTGGATACTTGGAACAAGTTTTTAAATTTTGTATAGAAAAACAATCTTCCAATTTTCTTTGGAACCGTCTGTATTACGTATCAACTATTGAATTCGTTTCTCTTTGAATTTTAAGAATATCGTTCAAAAATATATTTAAAATACATGTGATAAAAAATATATGATAAAGATGCGATACGATACGTGCTATTTTTTTTAAAAAAATAACTCCTGAATAACTCCTGAACGTTATTTATACTTCAAACTATCAAAACCAAAATCTCAAAATATGACAATTTCATAATAAACAACATCCCATATGTAAAAAGAAAAATAAGAGAAAAACGACAATCGGGATAAAAGGAAAAAGGATTGAACGTCGAACGACGTCGAAATATGGATGGACTTGGATTTTCGTAATGGATAAGTAAGTCTCATTTGATGAGAAAAAGGAAGATCTGTAAAATGTATAATGTAATGTCGAGCACATGATTTTTCTTGAATGTAGTGTGGATTACAATTTTCTTTCGTTTCCTTGGCGTTAAGAAAAATGAAACGAGGTGAAATTAATTTTTCGTCCGCACAAAGGAAGCTGCCGTTTATATTTAGCTGCTCGGTAACCGCGATCGTATCTGGAACAGATATTAATAATACAAAATGATGAAAAAGACATCGTTCGTTTACCCGTTTACGAACACGGGTCTATTGACACAGGTGTATCGGCGGGGAAAAATTGTGTTTATCGTGGATCCACATGATTGTTCTCTCCTTTGTTTGCACCACCTATGTCGGTATTAAAATATCGTCGGATATATCGTTTAAAATTCGTTTCGATCTTTTTTCTGAGACCTGGTTCGAAGCCGAAATGATTAATTAAGGGATTCGGAAGGAAATTTGAGAGAAGCTTGTGACTGAGGTTTAATGGAAAGATACTTTTAAAATACTTTGAAAAAATGTAACGTATATAGTAAAGTAAATTGTAATTTTTATGATTATAATTTTAAAAAGAACTTTAAAATTAAAATATAAAAATCTGTCTTATCTATTAGACATTTTATTGTGTTTTGTTTATATTTATATTTACACATATTTATGTATATTATACATTTTATTATATTTTGAATATATTTAATTTCATGACTATGTATATTACTATGTATTCATGGTGCTTTGGAAATTCATAATAAAATTCTCTAGATAAACAGAATATACCATAAGTAAAAGTAAAAAGATGATTTCACATTTAAAAGTTACGAAAGTCGCATTGTCACAGGTTAGTTATGTGAAAAGTGATTTCCTAGATACGTGTCTGACTTGTACTTTACACTATGTAGAATTCTTCGTGAAGTGTTTGGAAGTGTTTTTAACTTGAGAAGTGTTTGGAAGTGTTTTTAACTTTTTCCGTTTCTTGCGAACTTTTTATGTAAGGTACTGTTACTTTATGGTAAAAATACCGTGTGAGACTAAAATCTTGCGAACTATTCTTGCGAACTTCGACTGATAATTTTTCAGAAATTACGAAAACTACATTATTATTTTATTGCATTTTAATAATCATTTACATTATATTTTATATTATACTTTATACTTTATTTTAATAATTATTTAGAAATGATGTCGTCATTAATTGTATCTATCTTACAAAATTTTCTACATATAAACATACAAATATGTATAATTATAAAAATGAAATATATGTAATGTATATTTACAAATATCATACAAAAGTTATTTCAAATGTGCAAGTTACGTGAATCATCCTGTATATAAAAATATTAATATGAATACAAGTAATCTTTTTCCCTTAAAATATAGACTAACGTACTATATTTTGTTGTTTCTGTTGCAGCACGACCGCAGAAAGTGGAGATCAGCAACTACCCGAACAAAAAGAAGATCGAGGTGAAAGTTGGCGAGTCTCGTCGCTTGGAATGCGTGGTTCGATCGGCGAAGCCAGCTGCCTCGATCGTCTGGTATCGTGGAAACGTTCAAATCAAAGGAGGCGACACGGTCATTACGCCGATTTCTATCGAGGGTGGTGAGTAAATTCATTGTTACTCGCCTTTCTAAACTCGTTTTTTTCTGTTGCAAACTTTTCTTATCCTCGATGAAAGTATCGATCAGCCTCGAACGTCTTATCTCAAAAAAGGATTTTATATCCAGTTCTACTAGTCCGTAGACGCGTTTGCATGAAAAGACGTGTTTAGGATTTTGTTTCCGAGAACGATTTTTAAACATGACTCTGAAAGTACCAAGAAAGGAAATTGTAATTCTTTGAAAGTACCCTTCTTTAGTTTATTTAGTCTTAGCATGAAACGTTACTGGATTCGTGACTGGACTAATATTTGATTCAAATATTCAGAATATTATTCAAAGTACAAAAATATTTGAACTTTTAAATATTTGTATATAGATGTACGTTGAAAGATATGAATAATTTTATTAAGATGATCTGCTCCGAAAACTAAAATCTCTCTATTAAAAATGAAAACAAAGAAGAGGGAAATTTTTGAAATTAAGATTAAAAGTGGTTATCTTCCAATTACATTCTATTACACGAAAAATAAAGGTTTATTTAAAGTCAAACAATTAATTTATTATCAAAAAGTTACGTAATAAAGAGTTACATGATAAAACGAGCTCGTAATACCGTGATATTAAGAAACGAAAATAACACGAGCAGAAACGAAAATAGCACGAAGAGGGCAAAAGCTGAGTCTCGACAAGATAGATCGACTAGAAATAATTGACAGAATCTTGACAGTCGAGACGCGACCGAGACGAATGAGATTTCTTGCCGAAATTAAGTTCAACCCTTATACAATCTTCTCGAGCTAATGATTAATCTTTGTTTACTCGATCGTGAATTACCTAGAGCTAAATTTCATTTTCTCCTTGAGAGATACCTTGCAGTTCGTCGTCCTTCTCATTAGTTAAATTTAGTAGTTCTAGAGGTCTCTCTCCCTTAAAAGGACCACCCCTTTATTTCCCCGTCTCGTTCTAGACACATTTCGATGAATATTTATCAAGCGAACGATATACTTGGTGTTTTCTTATAGGATGAAACTATTAATCGTTTTATTAACATAAACAGTTTAGTCCAATCGTATTACCACAATACAAAATTCACAAGTGTATTTCATGAGAATATCTGATGTTATTTTGGATTGCAAGGAAATACAATCAATATAAATTCCGAATTTATGTTTAATTTCAAGTGAATACATAAAAAATGAAAACGACGTGTGCGGTTTTCTTTAAAATATGATTTTTATGTAAAACAAAATACACGGATATGTGCAGAAAATATTTGAAATTGCAAGATTCTTGAATGTGAAATCATTTATAACATACATAATGCGAATTGAAATCCAACGACGAAGTGGAGTTAAATAAAACGAAATTTAATTACATTAATGATTATTTCAGAAACTCAGTTATTCTTAACTAAATGGAATTTCTACATTAGATATAACATACAATACATATTATCGAGATTTTTCATATCTCGGTATTCCAGGTAACAATAACAGTAAACACAATAAACTTTTCAGTTTCTAGTGATTCTTAAATTTATCTCAATCTCTATCCACGCAAGCATATTCATAAGAATATACAAATTTAACACAGAAGTTGACGATCTCGAGAACCAAAGTACACATTTCGACGGCGCGGCGTTAATCCAGAGTATTAGAAGAGCATCGGTCAATCGATCAATCAGGCACAAAAGTGGCGCTTAAAGTGGATTCGAGCGGACCATCCCCGAGACTAGGTTCCCCCTTAATCCATTTTTACCGACAATTAAGACCGCGGAAGAGCATTGACGCGGGTCTACGGGCCCGCTAGTACAATAATTCCAAATCGAACGTAGAAAGAAGAAAACAATGGGGGGGAGGGCGAGTAAAATAAAAGAAAGACGGAAGCGAAAGACTGGAGGTTTCGTTTTTTGTCGGCGGATAGGAGCAAACAAGAAGGAGCAATTTCCAAACAGAGCGAAATCGCTTCTGCCGAGCGTTATATCGATCGTTGCACAGGAGGCGCACGGGTTTCGCTGGAATAAAAAGGAGAAACAGACGCTCACGGACGGGTCGGAAAAAGGTTACAAAAGATGAGTGCTGCGGGAGCAGAAGCAATAGGCAGGACACGAGGGAAAAAGAGGCCATAATGGTTCGACGAGCAAAGACTTCGACTTTTATCCCCCCCCCCCGCTTCCTTCGGTCGCGACCTGTATAATAATTAATGAATATGAAACAGACCGAGGCCCTCGGACGCAGCCCAACCAATTCGTTATCTTTATTTAAATCCTACTCTAGAGCACCTCTCGGCTCTACCCTCGGCCGCAATTTAATCAACCCTAAAGATCTGTTTATAACGCGGCCAGGTAATAGTGAAAACACCAGACCGCATGGGAACTCCGGAATCAGATAGAATAAATATTGGATATTGGAAGACGCGATTGGGGAGTGAACTTGGTGAGAGTCGTGCGATCGACATGGGGGACTGGGGGTAATGAAGGATCCTTGACTTTGTACAAAGCACGACTATATTTCTCGATGGTTGTCTTTTGGTATTGATCTTTGAGAGCGAAGTTTTTGATTTTATTTTTTTTTTCTTTTTTTTTTCACGTGCAAAGAATATTTCAAATTACAATTTATTTTTTCCTCATTTTTCACACGATAAGTTAAAATGTAAAAATCTATATACTTTCAATCCTTCAAATCACGCATTATATGATATCACACAAGTAAAAAACTGAAAGCACGAAACTCTGCGCGATACAATTCGCGTAGAAAAGACAAAGCTCAAAAAAAAGGAAAAGCAAAAAACAAAGAGATAGAGAGAGAGAGAGAAAGGAAAGAGGAAAAAGAAAAAATTCAGGAAATTTTTCGTCGCAGTCAGTCCATGACCAAAAGAAAGTGACCGTGTTTCGCGTATTTTTGCGTTCGCAACAAATACGAATGGAACGACAATCCGCGCGAGCAGAACAAAAGGCTGAACGAAATTCAGGTCGCGAACTGGTGCGCGCTACCCGGCACGCTTTGAAAACGCCGCTTAAAGCTTCCCTTCGACTTTCCTCGGACATTTTTTGTCAAAGTGGCCACTCGCTTTGCCGGATTTGTCAAAGAACACGAACATGTCCTGCGGGCCAAAAGATCCGTGTCATCGTCCGTTTTCTCTCCACTTGTTACGTCTTTTCAACGGGAACCAGACATTTTCTGCACGGAAAACCTCGACCGTCCGCCGCAGTCACTCGCCTCGAACAACGTTCGAAAACATTTCCGCCGTTTCCTATCCCGTGTCCTTCTTTTTTTCTTCTTCTTCTTCTTCTTCTTCTTCTTTTCTCCCGTCGCAAATTTAAGATCCTCTTTCGCAGCCAATTTGCATGAATTCAGTGGATTCGGAGAAATTCGTGTTTCAGGTTTCGTCAGGAGAAATTCCAGGAGCTCCAGACGTAAATTAGTATAGCGTACGCTTTCGAAGAAGATTTAAGTTTTATCGGAATGGAAAATTCTTTTTTTGCATAGGCGAGGTTCTCTTTTAATTGGAATTTATTGAGTGAGTCAAGGAAATTTGTATTTTTATGGCTTTATCAAGGTAAACGTGATGCAAATTAGTTAAGATCGGAATGATAATTTGGAAGAAGTTTAAGTTACGTTAAACTCAAAAATTCATTCTTATGGACAATTTCCATGAATTTGTTTGTACAATTAATCGAATTGGAAAATAAATGTGTATGTTGGTTAATAGTTTAAGAAAGATTTGAATTTTGTTAAAATTTTGTTAAAATCGGAGACGTAAAAGAAGTAAAAATTAAAATGTTTATAACGATCTGCGAAAATTAAAGAAGACAATTTCTTCTTCTAAAGAATACTTTTTCCAAGACTGATAGAGGAGAGAGCTTAACGAGTACCTTTTTTTATTTCAGCTGGCGCTCTAAATCTGTCATATTATCATTAATTTAGAAAAGTAATCTGCGATTTTAATTTCTGCACCTCATCATCTATAAATTTAATGTTTCGCAATGGTCTGAGAACAGCAAATTTTAAGATCTTCATGCTAAATATAATCATAATTCTTATAAACTTATACGATAGGAAACAACTTCTTCTTCCATCCGCTAATGATTATAACACCTATTACGTATTTTGACATCTTCAAATATCCCACGAATGTATAAAAGTCTCTCGCTTGTTTAACAAGTTTAACAAGCATAAATCCGGTCGTTTAACGTTCAAAATTTGAAGATCAACACCACTGCCTGACGTATCCCCCAAAGCCCAAGACAAATTTTAACGCGTAATCGTTCAAATTACGCGGGATCGTTCTAAACAGACACTTACCCCATATGTACGATGTTGACATAAAAGTTACCGGCAATTCCTTCTCTCCCGTTCCTCGGGTGCGGTTCAAATCATTTTTTCCAAGGATGGTTTAATATTTAAACGGGGCCGCGCTATTCTTCTACCTAGTGTTTTTTGAAAGCACACCAGAGGATAACTTAATAGAGTGTCTTAGTTGCTCCATTATATCCTTTCCAACAATGCACTTCCACCCGCTTCTCTCTCTCTCTCTCTCTCTCTCTCTCCTTCCCTCCCTTTTGCTTCACCGCGCCGACCCCTTATTGCTTGCCCCATATTCCCGGTTCTTTTCGTGCTGCTGCTCCAACATAGTTAACGTTTCATGATCCCTAGGGTCGTAACTATGGTTTGCAGTACTTGTTCCGCCAGCTTGAAAGTTTTATCTACAGCCGTACAGGCTGCGTGAAGATTTTCCGTTGGTAATTCGCCTAGCTGCAACGATAAAGGCCACTCTTCTCCGCTGCGGCGACGATATTAATTGCAATTGCTTCTTCCTGCTCCTTCCGCCCCGCTCACTTCAGCGTCTTCCGTTCCGCCTCGTCGTTCGTCCGTCCCCCGATTTAACGTCATTTCGTTCCTCGACGAATCAGTCCTTCGAAAAAGGAAAAGGACGTGTTTCCTCTTTGATCGTTTTAATCAGTAATAAGATTGTACGAGGACCGGAAGGGCAGAGAAGAGGGGGGGAGGGGCGAAAAGGAGGAAAGCCGAAGAAAATGCACGTTTCAGATTATTTATTAATGGCAGCGCGACGTTGATTCTAGGAAACGGTGCAACTCGATCGCGATCCTGAAAGAGACTTATTAATATCAATTCTAATTCTTTTCTTCGTTTCTTTTTCTTTCTTTTTTTTTTTTCTTGAGCTTAGAACGAACGCAACGTTTCGAAGTCAAAATGTTCTGTTTGGTTTCCCTCTAACTCGTCAGTTATCTCTTTGAACTTGATAATAAGAGAGATCCTGTGGAACGTTTAGGCTTACAATTAGTAGAATACAATACAAAATCAGTTGAGAAAATATTAATATATCTCCTTTTGAGGAAACAATTTCGTAAATCGAGGTGAGATAATAATATAAAATACGTTCTTGCACAGCGTAATTACATTAGTTACATAATATAATTTCAGAATTTTTAATTATGTAATTGGAAGAAATGAGAAAGAGAATTTCGTAACGTGCACATTTTGGAAAAATTTAAAGAATTATTGCAAATAAGATGTAAAACAGGATACAGATTATTTCGTTTTAATCTGTATTTCATGCAAAATTGTATTATGCGATCGTATTTTAATTTGTATTTATGCGATAATGATACACATCAGTTGAAACGTGGAATACAGAATAAATTTGAACTTAAATTAAATGAAAATTAAATATAACGCCGACAAATTAATATTTCATACGATTCAAGGAAGGTTCAATAGCATTAACTGTTGAAAAGAAGTATGAATTTTGAAACAATTTTAAACAAAGCTTTAGTGCACAAGTTTTATAGTTGAATATGTAATATTAATATAGAATTTATTAATATAAATTTAAAGAGTAATAGTTGTACGTGTTATTAGCTAAATCTTTAAAATAAAATTCTAAACGTTATTTAAAAAATTTATATTCTGATAAAATAATTTTCAATTTTATCAGAACGAAATATATTTTAACTTCGTTTGTTATGAGCAAAGAACGTCAGGAGTTCGTTAACACGTTAAAATATGACAGGAAAACGTTAAAGTATAATCATTTCACAGTATCGAATAAGAATAAGTATGATACAGGAACAAAATGGAAACAAAAGATTCAACGAACGATTATTTTCGTAAAATAATCACCATAGTGAGATCTTTGTATAATATATTACCATATTATAATCTAAAGAGGCTAGCTAATTAATTTATGTGGAGTTATTTGTTATATTTTAAAAATAACGAAAATTATTCTATTATAACGAGGAAAATAATTTTCGTTCCAAAAAAAAATTTGGATTGGAATTTCGACTGAGAGATTGAAGTTTCTTGAAAAATTAAAAATCAACATGAATTGAAAATGGGGTAAATCATACTGCACGCTCGTTTCATGTATCTTTGGTTGATCGAAAAAAAGAAAATGAAAATTAAATTTGTTCTTTTTGGTCCCGAAAAGAGTTATTTTATTC
The DNA here is from genome assembly GCA_002806875.1 of Lepidotrigona ventralis hoosana. Classification (NCBI taxonomy): domain Eukaryota; kingdom Metazoa; phylum Arthropoda; class Insecta; order Hymenoptera; family Apidae; genus Lepidotrigona; species Lepidotrigona ventralis. The sequence goes on from NIPQ01093295.1 coordinate 54,012, forward strand.
AGATTAGAATTTCCTTCTTTTGGAAGAAAATTATTTCATAATCGTCTTTTTAAGTTAAGATTTGAAATAAAATTATCAGTTATGATATAATATAGTTTAACGTAGATTGAAGGATCTCCTAGACTTATAATTTATTATTTGAATTGTAAATTTCTAAATAAAATAACCAATATAAATTTCCAGAACAGATAACAATAAATATAATTTACTTCAATATAACATTTTTCATTCAAAGCATGAACCTTTCGAATCAATATCCTGTTCCTCTTTTACCATCATGTACTCAAGTTTTTGATATTAGTTTTGTAAAAACCCGGTTTACAAAGACTAAATCTATTGATCTACAGAAAAATAATCAAAAAAATTGTAATATTTCCAAGGAACGTTGTTGCTTTAAAATCATGAAATCAGTAAAGAGTATCAGCTTTTTCTGACTAGAAAGAAACATATTTATCAAAAAGGAAATAATTTGCTATAGTTCATTATAAACGTACTTAACATTTTAATATCTATCTCTTTCATTTAAATGATGAAATTATTTTTTTACAAAGCCGTAAAATGTAAGTCGTTTCCGTTTCATCCGGAAATTCGAGCGTCTTTAGTCTCTGGAAACGAAAGACGAACTGGTAGAACAGAATCGGGCACACTCGTCATCCAGTTGGATTTCACACTTTGCATCAAAATTTCGTAGTTTACGACTAGTTTACAACTAAGTCTCTGAGTTAGTCTACTTCTAACTATGCCCACGCATGTTCTCGCTGTCGTTCGCACACGTTCCATCGCGTCGTGTGAGTTACGAAACTCATCGTTTTCTAAGTCAATGGACGCTTTTCGTTGATTGCATTCCAGGTGTCTCTGTTCTCCTCATTAAATCACTGTACCTTAAAAATTTACTTAAAAGTTACCGATTTCTAACAATTGTTAGAATGCTGACTGTACGAAATTTAAATAATAATTTAAAAGCACCTATAGTGAACTGAACGTACATATGGATTGTTAACAGTAATAATAATTTATCGAGTGTTTGCATAGGTAGAATGTTTCGACTTTCTGAACAAAATTTTATGATGTTGCATCGCTATTCTGGCAAATATAAATTGTTTTTGTGAAGTCAGTTTTGCACCGTAATTAATTTAAATAAAAAATTGTCGATACTTTCAACTGTTAAATTTCGTTAAAAAATGATCACACAACAGTCTATTTAGTCTCATTTTAAAACGTGAAGCTTCTATTTTCATTGTTTTCACCCTAAATTTTTTTTTCTTTTTTTTAAAGATATTTTAACACCAAACGAAAAAGTGTTCTTTTCTTTAAAAAAAAAAAATTATAAAAATTCACACAAATATAAAAACGTTGAAAAATTTTATTTATGACTAAATCCATTACGAGTGCTTTGAAGATTAAAATTTCCTATTTACAACAATATTTTATTGAACTTTGAATTATTAAAGAACAAAAATTCAATAAGTCCTAACATTTCGTCATCTAACTTTAATATTCGAAGTTCAATAAAATTACAAAAAAGAAATCGTACAGCAAGTTTTAAGGGACCGTCGTAAAGAAAAAATTTAAATTTTTAAAACCATGGTGGATCAAACAAAATTTACAGAAAAAAATGACGTTTTTACAGATGTTTAAATTTTTACAAGTTTTGAGAATAAAAGTACTCTTACTTTTTCACCCGCTACATAATGTAAAAATATCTTTTTCAGAAAAACCGAAGTAGAAAATGAAATATAAGTTTTACGCTTTAAAATGAGATCTGGTAGATTCTTATGTGACTTTCTTTTACAAAGTTATAACAGTTTAAAATATCAATAGTTTTTCATCATTATGTGTTGAGTTATACTCCTTATTGTGTACATTCCATCGAATTTAATAATTTTTTTTTTAAATTTTCTTCTGATAATTATTTAAATTTAAAATTGATAAATTTTACGTTCCAAAACTAATTTAGAAAGATAATTAAGCGAGAAACGTACTATTTAACGCAGCGACGTATAATAATTTTAATAGAACTCTGATCGAATATTGATTAATATTTTACAATTATCCACCCGTTTTTATTTATATTATTATTTATATTATTTATTTTCTCGATTAATTATTTTTAAGAAAGATATGAATTTCCAACAAGGAAAAAGGAACGCTGGATCTCGTATAAGAAATAATTTATGTTGCGAGTGATACCCATTAGCCAACAAACAGTCGTATAATTAACATCAAAAGTAGGTTGCATGACAATCGTTTAATTAATATTGAAAATAGTCAACGATAATTTTCATATCCGTGTACGTCGTCGAGAACAGGTATCAATTAACCAAACAGCGAGATCATTAAATTTAATTAATATCGGACAGTCGACTCGGGAGTGTCAAGTGCTTAGTAAAATAATTAATGAACATTCCGAAACGAACGTTTCAAGATCCTAAATCTACCGTATAATATTTTCGGAGCATTTTCGATCTTCCCTGTAATCTTACTTACGCGCTCACACTTCCACACGCCAGAAATGCATATTACACCGCCATGTTGGCAGATATGAACCGGCTTATGATCGTTGACGAGCGAAACACTTATTCCTTCATTCACGAATAATAAACAACAGCGGTGTAATTAATACTCGATCGTTTTGAAATATTACGGAAATTTACACGCGTTCGTTGAACGTTCTGTAATTGAAATTGTGTTTTGTTGATTAAATTCCAAATTATGCATTGGCTGTTCCAGCAGTTCGAATGACCGATTTGCCAATTTTGGCGAATTTTCTCGATAAATGTCGACGACGGGAAAAAATATTGGAGCGAAGGAACCGAAATATATTGGAACAAATAAGGCGGAGCTTTGTTCGATAATTCATCGGCGATTGACGAGAATAGAATTAGACGAGTGATATCAGAGATAAAACCGCATTTTCCAGCAGCGTTCGAGCGCGTTGCGTTTAATAGCGTCGGCAAATGGCGTTGTTACGCCAAGTCGTGACTTTTGAAAAACGAACAGGTGTCGTTGCTTCAGATAAAAGCCTGTCCGGTCTTATTTCACAATGATTTTAACAGTGTGCCTGGAGAACGATCGGGAACATAAGCCAACGAGTAAATATCGTTGGAACGTAGCAACATTGCGGAAATCGAATATCTTTTTAAGCGAGGTTTTTACTTTTACATCGTTAAGAATCGTGTTATCCTGTTAGTACGGACAGTGGTAGTCGATTTTCATTTACTGCTAGCTTTAGTGTTATCTGAAAGATTTAATAGACAATGAACAAGCAAGATTAGTAGAATATTATATAAATAATGGAAATAAATAATAGAAATCTTCTCTGTTAGAAATATTTCTAAAAATAATTGCAATTATTATAACAATAGCTACAATGATCTTCTGATATAAAAAATATTTCATACTCTTTTTAGAGCTTCAAATTACAAGATCATACACCTTGCCAGTCTTTTACAAATATTTTTATATTCTCTTCAAATATTCTCTCCTAGTCAGGTTTTTTGCATTCTTCTTTTTTCCTTTCTTTTCTGATTCATTATTGTATGTTCATAAAAGATGACATCACTTTATTGATGATCACTATATTAATGAGAGTATTTTTGCTTTTAAGCGTTCTATCATTTTATTGCTAGAAAACATTTTAAGAAGAAATTAAACGATGCTTTCACACGTGATATTAGAAAATTTATTATCTAATTTGTAATATTGAATTTAGGAAAAATAATTTTCATGACTAAAAACCCAGGAAAGTTCGTCACAAAGATAAACGAACGAGTGTTCTTTTTTTTTTCTATATTTTGTTATGCAGCATCGGTACATTATCGTGAAATTCGTGGATGATTCATGTTACAGCCAAGACTTTAAAGTGAGTGATCTTATAGAAATAAATTTAATTTAGAGTTTTCTTAATCTATAGGATCTTTAGAAGGGATCTACTTAGTTTTATGGAAACGTGTACGTGTAACCGCGTGTTTGTGAAAGATGGATGAGAGTTCGCATTTGAGCAAGATAAAAGGGAGAACCTGAGAAAATCGACCCGCAAGACGACCCGTGAAGTACGTGAATTACGAAAAAGGCGGATCGTTTTTTATTTATTTGATAACTTTTTTATTTTTCCTTTGATTAAATACTTCTCTTGATATAAAAGACACTCCAATCATCTTATTTTCTGAAAAGACAAGGTCCATACAAATAATGCAAATTTCTAAGAAACGTAAGCGTAATTTGTAAATAAGATTCTACGGATTTCTAACAATAATATTCTTGAGGAATATTTTCTATTCTTTAATAATAATTGTTTTATTATTTTTTCTATCCTATGACAGAAAGATGATAAGGAAAGTTTAAAAACGTCAATCTATGTTAATAATACAGATTTGTCATTTTTTAAGCGTCTCTAACATACAAAATGATGATCTGTTTTAGACAAAGAAATACAGAAGCCCGGTGAAAGTAAAAAGGAACTACTCAAATACGATACCCATGGTTCTATCGTCATTGTACCAACTGCTGATGACAATGACATGGATTATACTTGTGAGGCGAACCATTCTGCGATACCTATTGGCATGCCTTTAAGAGAAACCATCAAACTCTCCGTTTTCTGTAAGTATAACTTGTCAAAAATTGCAAATTGAATCTAAAAATCAATAATACTTCCAATTGAAAATAATTTCATCGTAAATCTGATGTATAGAGAATCACAAGTTTCGTAATACTAAGTAAAATTGTAATAGAATTGATACTTAATATTTAAATATTTAAAAATCAAACGATTAACTCTAAATTAAAACCATCTCCTTCGTAATCTGTTTACAAGATTTACTTATAAATTAAATCTTTACGAATGTATGTAATAATCTGTTTTGATATTTGAAAGTATATAAAATTTTCTATTATTTTCAAATATGAATTTTCTTGCTTGTACCGCCTAATTTTCTCCAAATTAATTTTCATCAAATATTCAAAGAAACTGTTATCTCGAAATCTCAAAGTTTCCATCTCACAGCAAGTAATACAAACAATAATGCAGATCGGAACAGCTCGGAAACAAATGTCCCGGCGAATTAGTTAATTACCAATCATCTAAATTGTATCGATCACCCGGTGGCGTGCATCACCCGATTGGTTTATCGAGCATTTGCTCGACCATTAATTACTAAAATTACAACGGAATTATACTATAGCGATAATTACAATTATACCCCGGTAGACTAACGATCGAGCGTTATATCGAACGGATCCCGTCGGGCGACGATCAAAGCCATCGTCGTGCATTAATTTCACACGTCGCGGCTTCTGGCCCTGTGACTTCCGACCCTGGACAACTTCTATCGAAAAACTTTTTCCATTACTAAAACAACGAAGATTCCTGTTGATGTATTCCCACTACTCTTCTCCCCTGTCTAGATTGGGACTTGCATGATCGAATAATTTTCCAGATCCACCCGGCATGCCGTACATCGAGGGATACACCGAGGGAGAGACAGTGAAACGTGGACAACAGTTGGAACTGACCTGTCGATCTCGCGGCGGAAATCCACCCGCGCAGATCGTCTGGTACAGAAATAATGAACAGGTCAGCACCGTGTATCGTACCGAGGGTAGCTTTTCCGAGAGCGTGTTGTCGATCATTGCCAAAGCTCAAGACAATAACGCGAGGTACAGATGCGAGGTGTCCAATATCATGAGCGTGGAACCTATGAAGGTGCACGTGGATCTCACCGTGCTTTGTGAGTATCAGAAATTGAAGAACTTTTTATTTTACAGTTCATTCGCAGATAATTGTAAAACAATACGATCGAAAATTTTGCGTTTTTTTAATATTATATGCTTATTCTTAGTTCGCGCAGTATGATAATTTCTGCTATTTCTCATATTTTTAGCTATACTACATGACAATCTATTATAATATCTTGTCTCTAGACAAGAATATTTAATCTATTATAATATCTTGTCTCTAGACAAGAAAATCAATATTACTGATGATAATGAATTAATAATAAAAGATCTATTTATTACATCGACATTTATTACCCAAACTTTTGGCTGGTATATAAAAGTAACAGAAAAACACGTGATAAGTAGTTTTTTGTAGATTCTATTATTCTTTTTTTAAAAATAGAAAGATCCTAGCTAAAGATATAACATCAGCTTAGTAACAAGTGGAACTAACAATTATCTTTCTCAGTCGCGCCATCCGGAGTGACGATCAGCGGGCCCACGGAAGCGAAGGCCGACGAACAAGTGGTGATCACCTGCACCACGGAGAATTCGAACCCACCGGCGGATATCAAATGGACGGTGGACGGTCATAATTTTGAAAGTAACGCTTCCAGGACCGAACCGGCTCCTCAAGGCGGTTGGATCACTACCTCGAACGTAACTTTCAACATAAATCGCACCAGCCGTAGCATCGTGGTGATATGCGATGCGTCCAATGTCAAGCTGACGGAAAACGTCGTCAGAACACATACCATAACTGTGATTTGTGAGTAATGCAACTTGATACAAGGAGATGCTAGACAATTAAACGAATGACTGAAATGTAAACGTAATCCACCCGGCACGCAATCTGCTCTTACAATAGACAGCCAAGATTAATATGAAACTAATCCAGAAGCTAGCCAAAGACTTCCAGCCTGTTTATCCCAAGATCTATAAGCGGCTGGATCGAGGATGGTTACGTTCGGGCATGAATCTGGACGTCTGTCTGTGTAATACGAACTTGAGGACGAAATTAACTCTGTCCTTAGTTAGAGGGACATTCGGATTCGTGACGAACTTCCTCTTGCTAAATCCTAACAGTAGAACCCTGTCTCCTGATGCGTTTTGTTATCCAATTAAGAGTATCTTGCATCCTCGTTGGAAAATGTTACGATGTTATCCGATATTAGAATGAAAGTACGAAGTCCCTTTATTTATTTTGCGATAGATCCACCGTCGAGGCTTATGATCACCGGTTACGAGGAAGGAACTACGATCGACGCTGGTACGCTGCTCAAATTGACATGCACCGCCACTTCCGGCAATCCACTCGCTACATTAAGTTGGTACAAGAATGATAGAAAAGTAAGTGGTCTATTGCAATTGAGAATTTTACGATATAATGATTAAATACGATCGATTTTACAAAACTAAGAGTTTTATTAATTTCCTGTCGTATTTATTCACATAGTATTATTACCTTTTTAATCAAAACTATTACTCGATTTTAATTATTTTGACATAGTTTATTATCAATTTATTTTACACTTATCTCTCGTGTCAAATTTTAATAAACACTTCACTTTATCGTCCAAAACAAGAACCAACGATAATAACGGTAGCACTCCGGTATTATTTTTTTTCTCAGTCTCAGACAACACAGTTTGAAAACAGTGAATCTTTTTACTTGCCACTATATTTTTTCTTGCAATCGTGACTGCATTAATTTATCCACATGCTTTCTGTTCTAGGTACAAGGAAGCATGAGAACACGAGATCACGCGGTTTCCAGCGAGCTGACGATACTCGTAAACGCGTCCGACAATAACGCGCGTATACGATGCGAGGCAGCGAATTCCGCAACAGAAATTCCTCTGCTCAAAATACTCGTGCTCAAAGTTAACTGTAAGATATAGTACACTGTATAATATACGATCCTGTCATATTTCATTTATATCATTTCATTAGAATGAAATTTGAAACGCAGAGAAACCTTCGTTGATTTTTAGATTTCTTCCTTTTTTATCATTGCACGGCGACAAGTTCAAAACTCTCTTTCATTTGTTTTCGACTGCGGTGTCGCATTCCATTAATCAACTCTTTCGAACATTCATTAGTTCTGAGGATTTCAAATTAAATTGCAAATCTTTATGTTTCTTTTCTTGAACTTCGAGTATTATTTTCTGGGCTACTTTCTTCCTCAATGTAATTATGAAATTTTGCAAGTTACAACACAGTTGATTATTATTAGATATCGTTGTGCAACATTAACAAATTCGGTAACGAAATCGATGAAATTTCAATCAAATTTCGATCAAATTTCACAAATAAATTTTTCAAATTATAAATTATCCGGTTTGAATCATCGTGATAAATTTGTAAAACTTACAACTCGTAACTTGATTGTTTAGTAATATTAATACGTATGCTCGAGAAATTATTGTGTATGAGGTTTTTCACTTCCTTCTTATTCCACTCTATACGCTCAAAAAAAAATCTCGTACCCTAAATCCTGAAATCTTCCCTCGGAAAATCTTCTCAATAATCGCGCTTTACAAATCTCGTCTACTCCCAAAACCCTTGCCATTTTTACCTTTAATAATAAAAATCAAGTAAATTAACCTGTTCTTTTCTCCCTCGAGATCTTGCAATAAGTTTACTTCAGAGCGAAAAGCATTACGATTGATCCGCAATTATCGTTGTTTTTGCTTCAGTTCCGCCCGAGAAAGTGAAGATCAGCCGCGAGCCGCAGAATCTGCACGCGGGCCAAGAGGGTCGTATCATTTGCGAATCGAGCAGCAGTAATCCGGCGGCGGAGATGTCCTGGTGGAAGGACGGAATCCCCGTACAGGGTACCAAAAATGGCACTAAGCCCGGCTTACACGGCGGATTTCTGTCGTTCGTCGAGCTCACGTTGGACGTGACGGAGAAGATGAACGAAGAAGTGTACACATGTCAAGCGCGAAACAATCAAATGGACAGGTCTATTCATGACGCCACCACTCTCGACGTATTGTGTGAGTATTATATACAGGCGAATCGAGAGGGTATCAGCGACGAAAATCAGTGGGACATCGGCACGGTAGTCACGACGAGAGAAAGAGAGTGAGAGAACGAGAGAGATCTTCGAATGAATATTTCATATTTGACAATACGCGCATGTATGCAGTTTGTGATATTCACAGAAAGAAAGTTGAAAACATTTCATATAGTATATATACCTCTATCGACAATGGAATATTTCGCCGTAACAGACTTTGAAATGAAAATGTTGAAGATGTGAAGAACGATAGAATAATTTTTTTTCCTCCGGTGCGAACATTTCTACTTCGTGTGAAACCCGCTTAATGCTTTTGTGATTCTTGAATTTTTGTATGTCTATCTTACTATTATTTCAGTAAAATAAAAAAAACGTTTTAAGAAGATATTTATTTAAATTAAAATGAAAAATCATACATGCGATAAATGAAATTGGTGTGAGATAAATGAAATGTTTGATGCATCTATATCGAGTAATTAAAGTTGTAGACTATAGACAAGTCTTGAATGGAAGAATTAATTGTTTGTTACAGACAAACCTATATTCTCATCGATCGAGCCTTACGAATTAATCGGAATGGAAAACGAGCCTTTTGTGATTTCTGTTTCTGCTATGGGGAATCCTAACGATATAAGATACACGTGGACTAGGGATGGTTTGCCATTGGTCAGCAATAGCAGAAGGATATCTGTTCGCGCTTCTACTTTAAATATAACTAAACTGGATCGTCACGATGCTGGAACTTATATCTGTGAGGCGACTAACGAGGAGGGAACGACGTTTTATCAATTGAATCTAACTGTTCAATGTAAATTCTTTTTCGACCATTTCAACTATTTTAAAATTTTTTGAATATTAATCTTAACTTAGCTCAAAAGTTAAAATTATACCTCTAATATATTGAATAATATTAAATTACATGTTAAATATTACATGTAAAATATAACATAAGTATCACGTATTAAATATAATATGAAATTGGTAAAATTAGTGAATTTCAAAAGCACGGTCACCGCAGTTGAAAATTGCTTTGAATATTTAATTGGGGGTAGAATTTCATTGATACATCCGTGTGCAACACACGTTTTCCAGACTCGGCAAAAATTAAACGCACCTCGACGTCGGGGATAGTGTATCCACCTGGAATCGAAGCGAAATTGTTCTGCGAAGTGGACGGCAGCCCCATAGGAGACGAGTATGTCACGTGGCAGAAAGTTGGCTCGAACTCGGAGCTCTCCGGCCGATATTCCACCTCTTTTATCAATAAAACTTCTTATCTGCACATCGAGAACCCTGATCAGGAGGACGTCGGAGAATATCAGTGCAAAGTTAACAATGGAATAGGCAACGTTACCTCCGAGCCTATACTTTTCGTTACTAACTGTACGTATAACTTTATTGTCGACGTTGTTTTTCACAGAGAAATGTTTCGAATAAAATAATAATGTGTCGATACAGTCAAACCGCAAATGATAAACACACCGTTGACGAGAAAAGCAGCGGCAAATAAAGGAATAAATGTACAATTGTCCTGCAAAGCACGAGGTTCGCCCTTGCCGCGATATTCTTGGTCATTCAACGGAAAAACCTTGCTGCCTAATGTCACGGATCACAAATACGGCATTACTCATACTGACGTAAGTTTGGTTTCTATCTTAGAATTAAAAGAAGACCTCCTATTTTAGTCCATTAATATAATATCTAATAGCGCATAATAATTGTTATTTCCAAAACTCATGTTCATTCTCCCGTTTTCAATCATTTCCTCGAGGGTAAAAATTATAATAAGATTTTCTTTGACATTTGTCACGTCGTTCATAAATAAAAATGGCACGAAATTTTTCGCAAAATATTCTTGCGTAATCGATCACAAAATTTGAAAGTTGCACAAATGCACGTAACTGAGTAATCCTTTTTATCAATTTTGAAATGCGTTGCCCATTGAAAAGTCACGAGAAAGTCCGAAAACACTATTATTTACTTCGACGAGAATTGATTGTTCCACCGTGCAATCTCGCCAAACGAACACGTCGGTCTTTTTTACAGCTAAGCGAATTAATTTCCGAGTCGACACTAACCATTTTCCGCGTGACGTCGCACGATTACGGGAAATACGAGTGCCGGGCGATGAACAAAATGGGACAGTCGACGGATATCATACACCTGGACGTAACATCGCCGCCAGACAAGCCGACCGACCTCGAGGTCTATAACGTCACCCACGACTCCGTCACTCTGATGTGGAAAAGAGGATTCGACGGCGGTTTGCTAACCTCCTATCAGATACGTTGGCGACAGGCACTAGACTACGAGAATCGATACCACTATCTCGATGTATCGCCAGGAGAATATAAAACTACGATAACAGGATTGTCCCTCGGAACTCACTATGTGTTCAGCGTGAAAGCCATTAACGAGAAAGGGGACAGTGGATTTCTGCCGGACCTGGTCAAAGTTCAGACGCTACGTAAGTTTCTCTTTCTTTATTTTTTTTCTTCAATTTCTCGTATTTTAATTTAATACGAAATACTATTTTAACGCTATATGCCGTAATAGTTNGGCAAAACTTCCATTTTTTTTTTTTTTTTTTTAAGTTTTATCATTCTAACCAATATAAAACACTGAACCGTTAAAATCTGCTGAGACATTGAAAACGATTCGACTAACAATTTTTAAATACGATATATGATATCGTACAATAGTTGTACTTTGTAGAAATGCAAATGTTTTGTCATTGAATACGTGTAGACTTTTGTTTGGTAGAATAAAAATCAATGATCATAAAGTAACAATAATCGTAAAGTTTCATAGAAAACGTATTTTTTGATGGTTTAAAGATGGTTGCTTGGTTCAAGGGAATAGCGAGAGTATGAATGGGGCGCAACTAATTCATTTTTAGTAGTGGCAGAATAGCTTGCTTCAGTAAAATATTCGTGGAAAGTTTTTCCATAAATAAATGTACTTTGAAAATTCATGTCCAATTCTTCCCAATTTGAAACGAAAACGTAGAAGCCAGCTCGATATGGTGGAGGAAATATAATAGATTCTGCTTGCTTTGTCAATTACTTTCCAGATTATCCAACAAACAACAATCGAGTTACATTCCTTTATTCAAATTTTATTACCACCAATTATACTTCCTCTCCCAAATCAAACTTCCACTCTGTTAAAGAATCGTATTGTCGTACTAAAATGACGAATCGTAGCTTGTACAACAGAAGATATGTGCATTTTACATTAAAATCATGTTACACCTCATTCGTTCTTTAATCATCACATCTACATCTCTTTCTGCTAAGAAGAATTAACGAAAAGTTAAAAGGAGAAATAAAATCACTACTGTCTATAATGAGACGTGCCCTATAATTTAATAACGTCGAACATAAAACATCGCTACATTAACAATACGATACGGTGAAATAACATTTATTAACGTCTGCCTTAACGAGAAATATCGATTGTCGTGATTGCTAGTATTTAGCCAACTGCGCAACATAATTTGATTAATAGTCGTACGATGAAGTCTCGCGGCGAAGAATTACCATTGCTGATGGACTTAGGCGTGCTAATTAAACGTCGCGGACGCGACACGGTGGCAATCGTTTAATAATCGATCGATCCGAATACTAAAATTGTAACTAACCATTGCGGACTGTGTCGTTGCATGAATAACAATTCGGTGATGGGGCGTTGGCTTTGGCTTACAGGGGAGGCACCACCTACCGACGTGACATCCAGCGAGATTAATTCTTCCTACATCATCGTCATTATCATCACTGTTTCCGCCTCTGTTTGCCTACTCATTGCTGCGCCCATAGTCTTTGCTACATTAAAATCGAAAAAGAAGACCCAACGTTCCGGTAAATATGATCATTCACCCCTATATTTGTCTTTTTTCTGCTTTTATCCTGCAGGGCCGAATAACGCGGAGAACCTGCCGGACGTTCTCTTGGAAAAGGGGGATTTTACAATGAATTATATCTATACGTTTGCAGCAACCTCCCTCATCTTTTTTATCATTAATACCTTCATCATCGCGTTGTGGTACATTATGAGAAAGCGAAATAAATCTCGTAAGTTAATTTATGTACAGTGAACACTTTGCTCCAATTTCGTCGTCTGAAAAAAGAAAAAAGAAAAGAAAGAATATCGTATATGTATATATACATTTTTTTATAATACATTTTAAAGTATTATTACGCACGAGGTCATACACATATGTGATATGCAATACTTGTTATTAAAAACAATAGAAATTTAATCATTTACATTGTTACTTTCATAAAATTTACGAAAATTTTTTACGACCTCGTGATAGTCAATCTATTAATATTATAATGTTGTAAATAAGCTGGAAAAGTGAAAATCTTGTGTATTTTATAAAATGTACATCCATCTTTGCGCAGGAATCAACAAGTCACAAACAGCGGATATGTACGCGCCATCAACCGTGAACGGAGATACCATGACCGGCGAGTTAAGTTCAGTTTCGGATGAGAAGAGCGACGTTAACTTCGACACTAACGATTACGTGGTCAGTGCGATCAGTCAGTATGTTCTTAGTAACAAGTAATGCCGGAGGGTAGGTTTGAGTTCTATTAACACATTTCAGTTCCGTTTTGCTTTCGTTTCGAATCCTCTTGGCTTCTATTATTTCCTTTTTTTAGTTTTCTTTCCTTCATAGAAATCGCGCTTCGAATCATCTGACCTCTTCCCTTCTTTAGCACTTTATTATATAGATTGGTAGTCTTTAGTTTTTTTTTCTTTTTCTTTTTATTTTAATTCACAATTAGAAGATCTTCCTTCGAAGTTCCACACTGTAGTTCCTTGTCTTTTCATTTTTTTGATATTACACTTTGTTTTTCACAATATGAGAATTTTTCTTCGAAGCTTCATCATGTAGCGCAAATTTTTCTGATTCCGATTACTCTACCAGTAATACCGTTTTTAAAAAAAAAATATTCATTTCTAGCAGTACCCTTAAATGTAGGCAGATTACGGGGTGGATGTTTAGAGGTAGTTCCCATGAACGTAAAACATACCGAAAATACTCGTAATGTATCAGAATGATGAAATTGTGTGATGTTGATACGGCAACGCGAAGTATCGCTTTAATGCATGCGAAACTGGTAACGTACTTATTTACAATTCATGCTGATACGCTACGAAACACACGTAGAAACACGAAACTCCGAGAAATTATTCGATCAATGATTCATTTCGTTGTGTTTATTCGTTAATAATTTCGTAGACAAGTTGCAGGTTTTTCATCGTGTTAGATATGTGTTGATTTAACGAGGCCCTTTCTCTTTCTTTTTCTTTAAACGAAACAGGATGAGGGACGAAAAACCGCAGCTAGCACGTATTTGATAGATCAAACTATGCAAGATTTTGGGAAAGGGAATATGGAAATGCAGGTACACCATCAGGGTACTCTTGGTCGTCGTGGCAACCACATTCAACCGCCAATGAGCATGGATTCACCGCCGCAGAGAACAACGGCCAGTGGAACTCTTTCTGGTAAATATTTTGCTCTTTAAATCTCTAATTTCTAAATTCTTCTAATTATTTCTAATTTCTATATATCATTATCTTTTATTTTATTTTACATATATTAGAAAGCTTTTTTTCTGTTAAAAAAAAACTCTCAAATCTTTTAGGATATCCTACAAAATATCAAATATTTTATTTACAAATGGCTCTAGTATCGATTTTATTATACCTACATGTGTGTTATGTAACACGCCGAATATTTCCCGAAAACTATCCATTTAAACCTCCAAAAATATGTTTACTCGCAAAAAATATCATTTGATGGAATATCAACTTCTCGTTACAGTTTCGAAATCGAGTTATATCGGGAACCCCAGCCCAGCCCCGCCGAACGACGTGAACTTTTACAGCGTGGAGATTGACAATGGCCGTTACATGGGCTACGAGACGAATCACAGCCCGATTCCGGTAGTAGGCGACCCAGGCTCGGGCAGTTATTATCCATCCATGAGTCCGACCGGGCACATGACGTCGAGTCACATGAGCAGCGGGACGAGCACATTAACACGTAGCAGAACCCTACCGCGTCCAGTACCGCCACCGGATGTGACCGTGATGACCGCTGGTTCGAAGTCACCGATACCACCATCGGTACCTCCGCCGCCGACAACTTTCGCCCGGTCGGTATCCGGCAACGCACACACCCATGGCCATCCGTTGTCAACCTTCACCCCAACGCCGGCTTATTCTGACATTGACGGTCATCTTGTCTGAGGATCGCCGATATTCGGCCCTAGTTCGGTACGTGGTAAATATCGTGCCGTTCCAAGGGACGAGACTATCACCGTGACAGAAAGAACCACTCGGCTCTAATATACACTTGGATCTGTGGCTGTTGACCTGCTTGGAACTCCATCGCGGACCTCCAACTTCCGTTCAACGTTTCCGGCGACGTCACGCTGCACATGTCTACGGTTGTTTAATACCACGCAAGGATTCTTTCTCGGCGATGTTGTGCGCGACTATATATGAATTTCGTGTGGGTGATACGACGACCTTTCTCGTATATATTATCCTTTTTGAACAAGAAAGTAACAGAAATATGTAAATAGAAAATGAAAGAGAGAGAGAGAGAGAGAGAGAGAGAAAGAGAACCGAGATGTTGCGGTTTCTATACGTAATTTTTAAGAAGCACGCGGTAACGCCGTTGCAAAAACGCAGTAAACGCATTCCTTACGTGCTGATTTCGTTGGTTTTTCGCGAACACGATTGTCGAAAGTACGCACTCCTTGATTTTGGATCGTACTGGATCTATGCAGATCGTACAATTACGTTTTTCGCATATCACGTGTTAAAAAGAACGATTGACGCCCGGTGAACAAATATCGCTGGAATCGGCTCGGAAGATATCTTCGTGAGACATGGCAGTTTTAGCATGTTATCAGTGGTTTTTTATTTGCTTTTTTTCTATTTTTTTTCTCTTTTTTTTTTAGTTTGTGACTTTTTAGTCGCACTTGTTCCGTGCAGTTTTATTAACTTGTGTGTGACGATTTGGTAATAATGGAACGTTCAGCGGATCATTTGATCCATTATGGCGAGCTAAATGAAGAACGACGACATCGTAAATAGAAGAAACACGTCTGAGAGTGCTCGTTTTTTCACTTGAGTGAATGCAGAGATATACTACGGACTGTATGATCAGATTAAGTTATGTTTTATTACACGTTTACTATATTCATGCAATCCAAAAGAAAATTGGGTTGCATACAGTAGAAGGAAGATATGTAATAACGAAATCAAGTATCAGGGAAAATATACGAGCCGTAACAGTATATAATAATTCTTAGATTCTTCTTTAAAAGAATATGTTATATACGTTACGATATATTTCAGTTTTATACCTTTTTAAAGAATTCCAAAGGATAACGAGTGCCTGTAAGATATCTTTCGACGGCGCTCTTGAAAGTAATCGCGATTTAAATTGATAATGTCATTGAAGCCCTGTCAGATTTCGCATCAATCGTAGCAGCATTAGTAAACAATAGTGCTTACTCCCTGTATCATTGTGTCTCCGTAATTCGCGTGATCTCTTCAATCGTTTTTTTTTTCTTTTTTTTTATGAATACATCTGACTGTCCGTTTCTCAATTAATTAGCGAAACATCGTTACATTGGCGGGCAGATTCTTATTTGAAATTCTGAAGAGAAAGCGAGACAATCGTTTTACACACAGGGAAACAGTTGACAACGTCGTTGTAATCGGTGCGTAGTGATCCAACTGATTTCCTTCTTAACCTTTCCCTCCTGCTTACAAGACGCATTCTCTGTGTCAAATCGAACGGTTCTTACTAGAAGAGGAAAGAAAAGATGAGCTACTTACTCGTTTGAAGAAGCAAAGTGGGCTGTGTATAGTCGATGATGAATCGAAACGAGAACGAGAAACGAACTCGAAAGAGCTCGATAGGTACTAAAATACTAAGAGACGTTTAGGTAAGGGAATTTTAAGACAATGCACGGGTGGTACAAGTGATTTCGCTTCGGCCTTCTCGAGCTTAATTATATATATTGACAGATCGATACATTGAAAACGCCATCGCCGTGCTTTTCTTTTTTCAACTAATGCGAGAGAGAGAGAGAGAGAGAGAGAGAGAGAGAGAGAGAGAGAGTAGTGCAAGTGAGGATGACTTCCACGAAACGAAATTTTCTATAAGCAGACTCGATCCGATATTTGCGAAACTTTTTTTTTTCTCTTTTGCGAGTGTCTCTTTCCGTATATTATGAAAAAATGTAGGTTCGTCCATTTTACTTTTGACAAAGTTTTTTCACAAACGTTATCGAGCGATAGTTCTGTTGTTTCAAACGACGAATTTTAACGTACGTAGAAAATATAATTTATCACTGCCGAATTCCTAAAGTCAATATTAATATAGTTTGATGTTTGATTAATTGCACTGTATCGTGAAACGCATTTACATGGGCAACGTGTTATACATGTGGGATGCCTGCATTATCGTCATGTGAAATTGACGCGAAAGAAAATAACAATTATCATGAAACGATTAACGCGTTGATTCTATTTCATGCGTTCAACGAAAAAGTTTTTCCGTTCTTTAATGGAAATGGTCGATATTTCAAACGAAATTTAATTACACAGCACAAGTACGAACGAATATCGGAGGAGGAATATAGAGTGAACAGTTTTCACGTGACGTGTCCTATAAGTGCTGATTTTGTTTTCTATATTTTTGTGCACAGTTTCATTATCTCTGTTAACAAAATCAGCACATCGGTTTCTAACAAATGAGCGATCGTTAACGATTTATTATCACGCGATACGGTCGGTAATATTATGACTGAATTTACGAACAGGATGTACCAAATATTTACGAATATTAATTAATTGTCGACTAACAATGGTGTTACGTAGTTAGTAAGTAACTTCTTTTTTACTACAACATTACGATACGATTTCACTGCCTAATTTTTAATTCCTGTACCGCGAATACGAAACTTTTTTATACTGATTTTATACTAATCGATGGGAAATTTATTATCACGTGAAAACGGTTGTTGTTGACGAAGAGAAAAAAAGACAGTCGCTACACATGTACTTCCCCAAAAGACGGCAATAGCTTCAAGCCACCTATATTATTATGTTCAATATTCAGATAAAAAAAAGAAGTATAATATCGCAACGAAACGATATGATATTTGAAAGAAAAAAAGAGAGAAATAAACTGGAACTATAATTAACATAATCAGTGAAATCTATAATACGACAAAATTTAAAAGAAAAGATGATAGACAGAAAAGAAATAGAAATAGACAAACAAACAGGTAGAGGAAGAAAAGAAATAGAAGTGAGTGTCTTGGAGTAGTGATATCTTCAAAAAAGACAATAGTACATAAGTTTAATTATACAAATATGAGTTTAGTTAAGAGTAAACTACTTCCCTGGCACAGCCAAGTTAGAAGTTGCATTTTTTGCATAAAAACGAGAAGAGGAGAGGGGTCTTTATGCAAAACGATAAGACAGAAAAAAAACGTAGTTCAACTATAAATGTTTATACATATATATTTTTGCATTTATTTCCATTAAAAATTGATTATCCTTGTAAATAGTGCGATATGTCTCAGCGTTTCACACACTCCAGAAAAAAAACAAGTAATTAAAGAAAAATGGATCATATGAGGGTCTCACTTTACCTAAGCTATAATGAAGTAATTGTATAGGATTANTTGTATCTGGGACAAAATCAAAAAAAAAAAAAAAAAACAAAAAAAAAAACAAGAAAAGAAGAAGAAGAATTATTCCAGTTATATCGGACGAGAGACAACGTCTTTCTGTTTATCGAAAGCCTAAGTAGTCGACATATATTTTTGAAAAGAAAGAGAGAAAAAAAAAGAAATACAAAAAGACACTGCACATGTTTGGCCTATTGTAAGGAGAGAGTCTCGCGGACACACAATGACGCGTGAAGCGCAATGAGCGACGAAAGCTCGACATTGAGAAATCAGTCGACACAAGATGTAAGTTTCGTTCAATTCCCATGAAAAGTGAAGAAGATCGTTACGATCGATACGCGCCCAATCGGAATTTCTTCCAATTCGAACAGTTCGAACACCGAGAACAGATAACGAAAGAAAAGAAAAGAAAACGAAAATGTCGATGCTCGCTACGTTGTGTTATGATCGTCGAGAGATATTACGTTGAGAAATTTACGCACATCCCCGGTAACTATGATTCTGCTTCTAATTTGGCTCGCGTATTGTATGGATATAAATTAAGGAATACACGTAATAAGTAAGATTGCTCCAAAGATACACGATGATGCGGCGCCACTCGCATATCCAAAAGCAATCACGTTGCGGCGCGTGTACGCGAGCACAGCGTGTACTCCTCGCGCTTGTTCGCGAAAGCAAATTAAACACGAGAATCGCTGCATAGGCATGTATGTTCCGAGCAATCGTACTTATCGTCAAAGTTATCTCGAAAGGGTCCAGCTGGTGAATGATAGTGTTCGATGATCAATCGCATCCTATGCTATTTTCACTCTCCACGTTCTATCACGATCATCGATCGAACTATCGGCTCGCGAGTGGATCGCCACCTTCGAGTTTCCTGCGCGTTTGCAGGTATATACGCGCGTAACACACAGGAGAGGAACGAAATGAGGAATGAACTTGCACACGCGGCAAAAAGAAAAAGAGAGAAAGGAACCGGAAGAATGTCACAGAATCAGATATATTGTATACTTTTTCCGCGCCGTTGTCATGTGTGTTTTATGCTTGAGAAACTGTTTGAAAGTTTTACGAATAATAACGTTTTTCGTAGCATGCGCTATTGTTATTTCATTAATCGAGGTCCGCAATGATTTATTACGGTAGATTCTACAAGCTTTAATTAAAAAAAAAAAACTTAAAAAAAAAAAGAAGAAACCGTGTATTGTTAACCGCTGCTGTTGTGTATGGAGCCGCACCGTTCGGCTTAGACTGATGATAAAATTCACGTATGCTCAATTAGAGATCATGTTTGCGCATAATTAAGAATTCTATTTACATATACATGTTTTATATTTGTAATTAACGAAAAATCATCTAATACTTAATATTACCTGATATTATTAGATTATGTAATCTCCAAAGTATTTGCTCATCAAAGTGCTAGGCATGTTAGACGGACCGATATTCGTCCAAAATGGTACCTTGGAGATGGACATACCATCTAACAGTACGATATTTGATATTTTACACAATAATTAATAATTCCGTTGATTATTCTAAGACATAGTCAATCCTAATTATACAATCATTAAGATACGAGGATATATATATATATATATATATATATATATA
>NIPQ01093296.1:0-37810 GCA_002806875.1 Lepidotrigona ventralis hoosana
ATATTCATGTTGTTACGTAGAATATATTCTAACATTCAGAGAAGCTATTGTTTCAATGTAAAATATCGTGACTAGATAGTAATTAATGTCAACTTTAATTTATAAACGTATAAGAAATGCATAAAATTTTAAGCACATATCTTACAATGCAATCGTTTATCTTTTTTTAACTTCAAGCAAATATACATTCTATTTCTGTAGAAAATATGTTAAAATGAATAAAAATCAAACAAAAATTTAATCGATGAGTTTCATACGAATATTCTATCATCTAGCTTAGTTTAATAAAGTAATAATTAGTAACAAAGTTCAAAAGAAATCAATCAATTTTATAAGACAGAAACTTCTGCAAGTAGTATATATCAGAAATAAATACAAAATGCAAATAATATCTATATATCCATATCTCTTTACAAAAATATTGATATAAACAAAGTTCAAAAGAAATCAATCAATTTTATAAGACAGAAACTTCTGCAAGTAGTATATATCAGAAATAAATACAAAATGCAAATAATATCTATATATCCATATCTCTTTACAAAAATATTGATATTTCTCATTTATTTATAATTTATACAGTGAGAGTCAAAAATGAATATATATTATATTTAACAGAAACAAGATTCATATAAATAAAATATCTATTATAGTCTACTAAGGCTGAAATAGTGATATAATGATATCTCATTTATTTATAATTTATACAGTGAGAGTCAAAAATGAATATATATTATATTTAACAGAAACAAGATTCATATAAATAAAATATCTATTATAGTCTACTAAGGCTGAAATAGTGATATAATGATAATATGTGATATTTATGACTTTTTAAAATACAAATGGAGACACAAAGCACAGCAGCTTTAGAGTTGGAGAGTTATCAAAAAAATTAATCTTTATTAATCCTATTATGAAGATATTTAAATTAATTTAGAGATTTTTAAATCGAATTTAGCTGCAGGTGTTTACAAAAGTTCAATAACCAGAATCTTTGAGATTCAAAACATACCACAAAAGTGATTGAAGTGTTATGTTTTGAATCAAAAGTAAAGATCGGTTGTTCAACAAAACACTCCAAATCAATCAATTTTTTATTACAATATCCAGATCTTTGATAAAGAACATTAGACAATATTTGTATACAAAATTCAAAATGCACATTCACTTTTAATTCTCATTGTGGGTATATTGATATGGATACGTGGATATTATTTAAAAAAAAAAAAAAAAAAAAAAAAAAAAAAAAAAGAANCTCTCCGGATTCACGACAAAGCACCAGCCCTTTGATAAGGGTGTTCGCGAATCTGACCCAAGTGTCTACGTTGTTTCGCAGCGGCTGCTGCACCTGTTCCCAACATATAAAGGTGTATAATTCATCTGCTTGCACATGTATTTGTCATTATCCGGTCCTTGGCAGATTACTTAACTGCCGCTATAAACAATAATAGCAAATTAAAATTATCCACAACGTCACGATTAAAACGCAAACCAATAATATGTTTTAATTAATAATAATAACTAATACCCTTTTGTTACAGATAGTTTCATTCTTCTATTTTGGCTTTCACGATATCTTTACTTGCGTCTTATACGTACACAACTACTGTTCATAACTTATCGAACATTCATTCATGAATAGACTTCTTTTGCGTTATTTTATTGTATTATCATATTAAATTAATGTAATATATTACTGTGTTTATATTTATATTATGTTTATCTTAAATTAATGTAATATATTACTGTTTATGTTTATATTATATTTATTATGTTTATCTTCGTGTTATATTTTATTATTATATTATTAGTTAGACTTGATAAATTTTCAAAAATGATTTGATTTTCTCAAAAATGAAATCTCAAATGAAAACATTTTATTCCTTTTTTTCGACTCCTTTTTTTTTTACCTTGGTATGTAAAATCATCTCCTACACTCAAGTGTACCACTCTGTATAATTTATATTAACAGTATTTTAACGTGAAATTAATATCTATATTAATATGTAGTTTAAATAAATTTCATCGACTGCCCGAGTTTAAATTGCAATCGTAACTTAATTTCAAAAATGTTCGATGATTTATGAACCGGGAGTGTATATGTATATTATTCACACGCTGATAGACACAATTCTCTTCTGCTTTCTATTAGTTTGCGTTCAATCTTCAAACTTGAAACAAAAAAGTTATATATATGGTTTTCGCTGAAAGGAAATAACATTTAAGCATTATATGAACCTTCCATAAGCTAAACTGATCAGCCCCAATTTTTTTGTCAAGCTTTCAACTTCATTTACATAATTATAAGCCTAATTAACTTTCTATTCTGAAGGAATAATTGTAAAAGGTAAATAAATAAAAACTTCTATGGATTCATTTGTTATTTCAGATGAATATAAATGATAGCAGATTCATAATGCTCAGTACGTTAATAATCATTTTCTGCTTTTTAATTTGTGATTTTAATTTCTGATCAGTATGACTTGTGAATGATTCATATATGTGTACGTGTATTATTCATCATTTTGAATTTTTTTTTACAATATCTTACTATGTATATATGTTTACAATAATATTGTCAATCTAAAACATCAGCTCTCCTCACAAAATTCTTAATAACGAATATTTGTTTATAAAAGAATAAACAAATTATATTTGTTCTTCTGAACCGTTTTCTTTTATCATCCAGTATTCTTTAATACTGAAATCCTTCATTAATATTAAATTCCTCATTCGCATCATTAATTCATTAATTAAACTACTAGAATATACACGCATGCATATACTTCTATTTAAGAACTACGCAGACTATGTATAAGACATTTCTCATGTGAGAAGTGCAATAATATCAAGTTGCAATAATTATCATTCGTCATTCGACCATCGATTTTTCTTGTACATACGAATATAAAATCATTTTTCAGTTTGTTAGAATTTATGCAGATCTTAATGTAAAGTGAATTGAATATTCTCATCTTGTATCATTAAACGTATAAGATGATTTTCATTGTGAAAATATTCAAAATATATTTGCTTTACGTATGTCTAGTACAATAATGATTAATAAAATATTAGACATGCGTATTACAAATTATCTTTTTTCACATTTATTATCTTATCATCTATCGAATATACAACACAATAATACCTAACAAATATATATGTGTATATATATATATACATATATATCTATATATATATATATACATACATACATATATAAAATACAATAAANTATATATATACATACATATATAAAATACAATAAACAGATATATATTTATATGATTTCTAAGAAATTGGAGTAAAATATTATATATTTATCACTTAACAAATTTTATATATTAAAGTTCTTTACGTTTTATGAATATAGAAACGAATTAGCAAATAATACACAATTGTTGCTTGTTTGTTCATAATTAATAAGCATTCTTAATCGATTATTTCATTTAGATACTTGTGATAAAATTATAATTCAAATCACATTGCTATGATATACAATAATTTACAAAATTATCAATATTGCACGTAGTATAATTGTAACATTAGTCAAATTTTCTAATATAATATTACTTTGCGATTTTGCTAGCCAATGTATACAATGTTTGTTAACAATTTTTGCAAATAAAGATTTTTAATAGACAAAAAGATTTTTCTTAGTATTCAAGAATTCTTTTTACACGATATGCCATATTCTTTTATATACGTTAATTAAGTTAACCAAAGTAACATTTTACAGATACCCTTGGATTTCATTTGAAAGAAAGCATTTGTAAATATTTATAAACGTCTAAAACTAAATATTGGCAAATGTACAAGTAGTTGCACAAGAACATTTGGTCCCTGAACTATAATTGTTATGATTGTTTCTTAAAAGTTTAAAAATTTCAAGTGAAAATTTTCTTTGAACAAGAAAATAAATTTCTGTTTATCGAAACAGTTCTAGAACAGAAATTAATTACTAAATAAACAATTTTAGAAAACAATATAAGAAGAAAAAAGTATAAGATAGATGTTCCTGCTGTATTTCATTTCATCTATCAAGTTTTTTCAAAGTTTATTTAATTTAGAAAAAAAAATACTATTAATGTAAAATACCTCATATTTTAACTTTATTTACTTTTTCATATTTTAACGTTATTTACTTATTCAAACACTTAATATCTTGGCACGTGTTATATCAAAACTTAAGAAATACTTTATCCTTATTTTGTGAATGTTTTTACAGTCTTAAAATTAAAGTAAAAATATAACGATATAATTCTTTGGACTTATTCAACTTCTTTTATTTTCCTATTTCTTCGTTCTACGTCTTGAAAATAAAATTATTAATATCATAGTATATAATTGAATTAAAATGATTTAAAAAGTGAATAGTTTCCTAAAACTGATACATATACATTTATATATTATATTTATAAATGTTAAGATACAAAAATGAAATATCAGAAATATTTTGTGTAAGTATTATTTTTCAATTACTGATTAACATATATATATTATATACTGAAAGGACATTCAAAGCGAGTATTGTAACAATGAAGATACTAATTGACAATGAAAAAATCAATTTATCAATAAAGTTTCTACAAATTCAATTTTTAAAAATTTATAAATTTATAAAATTAACCATTATCTCAATAACAATAATATCTTTAATTAGCTACATTTTATTTATGTAAATATATTATATCAATTTCTTGCGAAAAGAAATGAAATTTCTTGTTTCAATCATTGAAATATAGAATGTAAATTTATAAAACAAATTTAAGAAGACAATAAAATCGGTGTTAATATGTAAATGGCTATTAATTTCTAGAATTGTTTCTTATAACAAGATTCATCTATATCAGATTAAATATAAAACAATTGAAGAACATTGTATCAAATAATTTAATTATTTAGTTTATTAAGTAACTTGTATGATCAACAATCATAATTAATTAATTTAATTTTATAATTTGTTATTCATTAGCAACTTGTTATTCGTTACGTTATTAAAAAAAAAAGAAAATGTAAAGTATCAATACTACATCAATACTTTAAAAATATTTTCAATAATGGAATTAATAATATCACAGCCACATAAAATAGCAAATTGAGAAAAATATTTAAACTGATCAGAAATAAAAGGAAGAACAAACAAAATTATTTGGTGAAATTTTAATAATAATCTACGTTTTGAAATGCTATATTAAGCGTCTATTAAGCACAAATAATTAACGAAAATATCGTTAATAATTTCTCTGAAAATCTAATAGAGTTTTATTACCAATAAAATATAAATTTAAATGATCTTTTTTGATTTAATAAATTATAAATAAAATATTCTCTAGTTATTTTTGCTAAAGTATATTGCCGAAATACTCGTTTTTTTATATGATAATACAACGATTTATTTTACAATAAATTTATTTTCATCCGTCGAAAAATATGTATACTAAACATAAAACAACTACTGACATATATAATAAAAAAGACTAACTCGTTTTTAAAAGAGCATATGCACGCACGCGATGTAACTTTTTTCGAAGTTATAGCGACCATTGTTCGTAACGATCCTTTTGTTCCTGTTGCTATAAAATGAATGTAACTCATGAATCGTTTTTAAAAAATAGAAATGTGGATAGAATAAAAATATATAAAAAATATCTACCTTTAATTTTTCTAAAGTGACGACTATTGTTTATGCATAAAATACAATTTCTACTCTTAAATATGTCTATAATACGTTTTTTCCTATATGAGAAAGGTATTTACAAGATATTTTTGTACGACGTATATTTAACACATTGACAAGAGTTGAGCGCAATTTATTTATTTGTCTCTCAATTTAATTTTCTTTTTCTTCCTTTATCTTAAACAATTTATTTTTCATTTCTGCACACGTATGTTCTAGCTCTAATATATGAAATCTTTCGGAGATATTGCAACTATATATAAATCCTACTGTATTTTTTAAAAATATTTATTAACGTAATTTTAAATGTAGCTTTTAATGTGATTTAAAAAGTGAGAATGAATCTTGTAAATAAATTCACTAAGAATAATTGTAGAAGATACAAAAGATATACTATTATGTACTAGTATATGTTATATACTATATATATATATATATATATATATATATATATATATATATATATATACACAAATATATATCCAATCTAATTATATAACTTTATTATGCAAAACAGTTCTTAACATGGAATAGTAGAACTAGAAATACAGATGCGCAGTAATAAGTTATGCCAAACTTCTGTACACTAAATTTCACATAAATTTAATAAGCGTACATTTAACATTTATTTATTTGTAATATAAAAATTTAATAAATAGTAATATATCATGTATGTATAAATATAAGATTATTGGCCTTAGTTTTGACTTAAGATATTCTCATTTTTCAAATGCGATGCAATTTTTTAATTTAAATTATTAATATCTTGTAAAAGGCCTTAAAAATATTTCACGACTAAAAATAAGCAAATTTCTTATAGGGCAATAAATTCTTTAACTGTATCTGCTTCATAAGTTAAATCATTGAATAGCATTATTCTAATTTTCATAATATATATACATAGAATATAATGAATCGTTGATCTAATAGATTTCACAATCCATACAAATATATAGAAATAATTCAAATTAATATAATCTCTCTTAGCATAATTTTTAATTGCAAAATCTGAAAGTAGATTTTTGTTTAAAGTATAAACAAAAGGAAAAGGTATATTTAATGTCTCCCTCGACAAGAAATTGGCTTATTTCTTATCTTAATTCCTATTCTATAAATTATATTCATATTGACGCTAAAGCTAATTGATACTAGCAATAAATAATATTTGATTATTTCATTAAATATATATAATCAATATGGCAATGCACCAGAGAATCAAACATGCAACTGTATTAACGCGTGCACATTTGTTTCTTTAAATCCCTTTAAATAATACAAATAAAATACGTAGTATGTCATAAGAGGTGACATGTTTGAAAAATGAAAGTCTCTTCTAATAAATGTAAGATAAATGAAAAATGATAAATAAATAACTTGTTTTAAAAATTAAGTATCAATTTAACACATTAAGCTTTACATAATTTTTATAATAATATCGATCATTGTTAAATTGTGTCCCAACATTTATTTCTTCAAGAATAGATTAGTTCATCGATTTTCATTTCTTTATTAGAAACATCTTTATAAGGATATTGTCACGATACTGTTCTTTATTATATTGCAATTTTATATTCTAAAGAAAAAACAATAATAAATATGTGTACGGTGGTTAATATATATACTTTGTATTAAGAAGATATTCTAGTCTAGACATTTAAAAAAATTATTTTTTTTAAATACTTTTCATTTGTTTGCAAAATATAAAATATAAGACATAAGATAAGCAATTATTATAGTAGTGTTTTATTATTATGCCAATCTAACATTGAGGAAATGAGATACTTTAAACGTAATAAAAATATATCAAACTTCAATCGATTGACTGATCTCTTTGAATACATCGTTGGTAAATATTGTAATAGTAATTCAGATAAGCAAAATCAGTGAACTGATAGTACACTAAAAGGCCGCATTAAATGATACACACTTAAATGATAGAACTTCGATTATTAGAACATTTAGTATCCGAATTCTTTATTATTAGTACATATAAAACAGTATCATATCAGAATAAATACTCTCTTAATATTTCATAAACAACTATCCTTTTTTTCAAGTAGAATANAGTAGAACTTCGATTATTAGAACATTTAGTATCCGAATTCTTTATTATTAGTACATATAAAACAGTATCATATCAGAATAAATACTCTCTTAATATTTCATAAACAACTATCCTTTTTTTCAAGTAGAATAAATATCTAAATTTTGTTGGACTCCAATTTGCTAATGATTTTCATATTATGAGTATTTGTCTGTAATAAATGCAGTAATAGTGTTGTAGCAACTATATGTAATAAATATATACACAAATTATAAAGATATACATATAGCAAGTAGCAATTATTGTGTAATAGAAAATTATATAAAAACTATACTTCAAAATATATAACCATTGATATAGTCATTCCTTCGTGTATATAAATACACGATGAAACTATTATTATTTCCCGTTAAAATGAGATTCAAATCGAGACTATTTTATTTTTCAAACATATCATACTTACTGAACACATCAATGATCTATATAACTATGTGTAATAAATGGTAACGAATGTATGAGTGTGTAACTTGTCATACGATAATCGAGTATTTCATTCATAAAGAAAAAATTCGTCTACATTTTTCAATCGATACGATTATGCATGTATCTATGTATGTATGTATATACAAATATGCGAATTGATTTCTTACATTGATCGCGTAAGAGCTTGAATACTGCATGTATTAAAAATCTTATTTGTTGGTGAACTGACTCTGAGTACACAAATAAAGGGGCTATATTATGAAATTGTTAAAAAATACGTCAAGAAAGTGATGACCAAATATTTCAAGTACTCTGATAAGCTTTGAAAACATGATTGATTAAATATATTTTTTTTAATTGCAACATACCTCAATAAATACCTCATATATAATTATACGAATTACTTTTTATAATTCTATTTAACAATATAGAAACTTTAACAGTAAAAAATTGAACAATGTATATTATAAACTTCTTTAAAAATAATCCTTTTACCATTTACAATAAAAAAAAAAAAAAAAAAACGCAGTCATAAACTGCGTGTGGAATAAATTAATAAGAAACATTGTTATTTAAAATATACATACAAGAACGTAAATTAATTAGAAACTCATGAAATTCTTTTGAAAGTTATCCGAATATTTAGAAGTACTCCAAATGAGAAAATTTTTGTTTGTAAAATTCTGAATTCTTCTTATTTCCACAAATACGCGATTTGACACAAAGTTATCTAACATCATACATATAGGATTCAGTAAATACTAATTCATTTTATGAAATTGAAAGATTTTTCTCTTCACAATATACGTCCAAGTCAAATATTTCTATTACTAGCTACTTGTTTGTTTCAAAAATGCGAGATTATAATATCATTGAATATAATCATATTAAATAATTATCAAAACTGATACGACTAGTAAATGACTGATGTGGTTCTCTTAATATAAACATTTGACAATATAATAAAAATAATATCATCTAATTCTACTGCAAGAAATGTTTCAATTTCATTTTTCTCTAATTTTTCCCTAATAATTGTCGTATTTTGATAATACGATTTTCATACTAATCTGCACATTATGCTTTTATTGCTGTTAACGATAATTATGATGAAAGTAATAAATGATGACAATCAGTATAATGAAAAATAGTACAACAATAATAAGAACGAGAATAATGATGATTGTGTGCAATAATAGTGAAAACAATAATAATATGAATAATATTACTAATACAAGATAATAATAATAATAATAATAATAATAATAATAATAATAATAATAATAATAATAATAATAATAATAATAATAATAATAATAATAATAATAATAATAATAATAATAATAATAATAATAATAATAATAGTATATTTATTATTTCAATTTTTAATATTTTTTCCTGCTTTCAATAATTATTTTATGCAACACTAAAAAAAAGGTACATTAAATCATAAAATAATTTCTAATAATTTTTTGTTTTCAGTTACCTGATAGTAGCAAATATGCAGATACTCGTAAATACCATTCCAGAGCAATTTCNTAGTAGTAGTAGTAGTAGTAGTAGTAGTAGTAGTAGTAGTAGTAGTAGTAGTAGTAGTAGTAGTAGTAGTAGTAGTAGTAGTAGTAGTAGTAGTAGTAGTAGTAGTAGTAGTAGTAGTAGTAATAATGATGATGATGATGACAATGATAACAATAGTAATAAAAAGAATAATATTATACTATCGTATTAATATAGTAATAACAGTAATATTAACGATAATAATAAAAATAAAGACAATAATAATAATAATAATAATAATCGCTTTCAACTGCGATGAAATACTTGACAATATTGATTGCTTTTACTATAGAAACCAAAACAAAAAGATACATATATAAACACATATAAATACATATTTTTCTGTTTGGTAGTGGAGAATATTTCTTTTATATCCCTATTCTTTTAAAGCAAAGCTTTTTTAAACAAAATAATATATATGTACATCAAATTACATTGTCATTAGTAACCTCCGGTTGTATTTTTCATCTTTTAGAATTTTTAAAAACACTTCTATGGAATTTGCAAATATTGTTTCACAAATCTTATAGAATGTTTAAGACTAATACAAAAATTGTAATTGTAATATTGCTTTGATTTTATAGCTACTTGTTCTAATTGTTCATTTATTGTCCAATAATAAATAGTAAAATGATAAAATAAATAATAAAATTATTCATTCATTAATCTTTAGAGGACAGACTAGTTTTTCTATCAATTTTTATATTCTTACGTATGAAAGTAATGACTTTTATTCATTTATAATGCTGTATAAATAAATTTTTTGTCGGCACGGTAACAAAAATGGAAAAGTTACTTAGAATTTCAAAGGATCTCCTACTTTGATTTTACATAAGAAAAATTGTCATTTTATAAAAAAAAAAATTACGTTTTAATAATATATTCCAAATTTTCAGCGTGAAAATAATAATAAATATGTACGAAGGAACGTGTGAAAAAGCTCCTTTTCATTATATATACATTCAATAATGTATTTTATATATATACATTCAATAATGTCATGTGTGACATATTTCGAAACAAGATACAATATGCAGAAGCATATTACATTCACATATAAACATGGACTTACGCGACAAATACGTTTTTTTCTTGAACAAATTACGCATTATCTTTGTTCTAAAAGAACATTTCTCTTAATATTTTTGAAGGAAAGTAACAATCAATCGCATTTTTAACCCATTTTTCGAGCCATTAAACATAAAAATTGATGAAAACAGTGTAAAGTCTAAAAATAGGCCTCTAAAGATTAGTGTAATGTAAAATAAAATAAAATAAAATAAAATATAAAATATAAAATATAAAATAGAATAGAATAGAATAGAATAGAATAGAATAGAATAGAATAGAATAGAATAGAACAAAATAAAATAAAA
The DNA here is from genome assembly GCA_002806875.1 of Lepidotrigona ventralis hoosana. Taxonomy (NCBI): domain Eukaryota; kingdom Metazoa; phylum Arthropoda; class Insecta; order Hymenoptera; family Apidae; genus Lepidotrigona; species Lepidotrigona ventralis. The sequence goes on from NIPQ01093296.1 coordinate 11,144, forward strand.
TAGAATAAAATAAAATTTAGCAACAACCTTTTTGTTCTTGTAAATAAATATACGAATATACAGCATGCCATTTAAGTGTACTAAAGAAAATTCTCCACAAAAAAATACTAGCCTAAAAAATTGCTCAAAAATACAAATATATTAATCATTTCTTGTTTGTCTCTCTATTATTCATTTCTGTCTCTTTCTCTTTCTCTTTCACGTACGTTCTACTTAACTTGTGCTAGAGGGTCGAGAAGAGATCAATAATAATACAGCGGTAATAATAATAATAATAATGATAGTAAAAGAAAATATTCATAAAAGAACGTTGTTCCAACTAAGATCAGCGTGCAAACAACCCACCAGAATTATCAGCAGTGGTGTAATCGAGGAGGGGCGAGGCTGCCAAGGCTGCATAGTTGGCGTAATCGGCATATGGTGTGTAAATTAACCCGTGAGGATCACCAGCAGAAAGTAAAGATCCTGGTGGACCCGAACCGTTCAAAAGAGATGCCGCGGTGGTTGGGATAGATATCCGTGGCGAGAGTATTAACGGTGCTCCCCCCAACGGAGCACTAGGCGTCCTCATAGGTGTGGCCAAGCCTGGTAGAAGCCGCTGTGTTTCTGCCGCTGCTGCTGCAACGCGTCTCCATTCTTCGTCGCAAGCTAAAACGTTGGATACATTATTAATCAATCATTATGATTTTTATCATACTTACGAGAAACATTTACAACACTGATTGTTCTATATTTTTCTCGACCTTATTAAAATATTAAATTAAGTAATAAATTCTTAAAAGAAATATAAAATCTATTCAATCAAGCAATAATTTATTTATTCTACTATTTCATAAATATGAAAAAGATTTTATTAGCAAAAGTTATCATCCAGTATAGAGAAGCTCATAATATAGTACTGATTTTTTTCGTAGGTGAAAGGAGATTTCAAACCTATCTCACAATTTATGAAAGATGAGGAAAGATAGAGATAGTATTCTTTATTTACGACGTAATTGCTAAAAAGGTTTTACAAAAAGATTGTCTTACTTATAAAACATATTTTAATATATTAATTATTTTATTTAAAACGTATTGGTAAAGTTTTATTTTAGAATAAAAATAATTTAATTTCTAAATATGTACCTGTAGCTGCAGCAACTTTTGTGTTAGAATCCCGATAAGTGCCATTGATAATAGCAAGTTCCATTAGTTGCCGCTTCTTTAATTCATCTTCTCCATCAGCCTGCTAACAGTCAACATAATTAATAAGAAATATATTAGTACTTTTAAAATTAATTACAATAATCCAAGAGGCTGTATTAAGACATTACTAATAAGAAGAGACAATGTTAATATTAATTATTATATTATATTAATTAATACATATATATTTAAAAAAATATTAATATAGATATATATTAATATAATATTAATAAGAAGATTTTACATTATTAATAAAGAACTAAAAATATTAATATACTAAAATATACTAAAAATATTAATATACATATATATTGATATAATTAAATAAGAAAATTCTACATTAAGAACTACGTTATAAGAATTCATCATTAACATTAAATATTCCAATAAAATTGGAAATTATAGTTAATAATAGGAACTTTCTCACCACGGGAACAAGAAGTTTCTTGACTTCTTCTACAGCTCTGGCAAGTTTCAAATTGGCACGATTTTCAGTATCTTCAACTGTCAATAAAACATGCAGTTCATCTGTCAGATGTTCCCAGTTTGGTTTACCTCGGTTTAACTCTTCCTAATAAAGCAATTAATATCATATATAGTATAATTATAAAAATTTGAACAAAAAAATGTAATGAAATTTGAACAAAAAAATGTAACTTTTGTCTGTTGATTATAAGAACCATTGACACTGCAAAATAATATTGTAAAATATATTAAATAATATTGTAAAATATATACATATATTATATTACATTTTGCATATATTATGAGAGATACAAATAACAAATTCTATCAATACTAATATCCATGTATTCGTCATTTTATACATTATATACAGAATATTTCTATGTATTAAATCAATTTAAAACAAAAGATTCCAACTAATCAACATTTGTATGCATTCGTTTAAATAAAAATCTAACAAAGTGCTAAACTTCAAAAAAATTGGATGTTTCTTAAAAGAAGGATTGGATTTTCCTCAAATATATATACTTATTATCAATGTGTTTGTGATTAGTTTAAAATATCAAACGAACAATATAAAACAATTTGAAAATATTTCATATCATTATTCTATGAGTGTACTTACGATAAAATTTTCTCTCAGTAATCATAAGCAGCTTGAAAATAAATATTTATCTTAAAATTGCCATATTAATTATATACTTCCAATGTAATGTTTGACTTTTAATATCGTAAAGAAGTTATAAATATATATAAATTAGACAAATTTTTCCTAGCTAAACTATCATCAATATAAAATTTTCAATTACAGAATGAATACTTAATTATTTAACAACATTTAAAGATATTATAAATATAATAATATAAATTCTAATTATAAATATTTGTCTAGTTATAACTGAACCACTTATTTGCCAAATCTATTCGTAAAACAACTTCATAAAACTTCAGAAAACAAAAAAAGTAGAAAAAAATAAATATACATTTCTTTTTCTTTAAGATAAGATGCATTATTACAGACATTGATTTTATCTTTTAACTTCATATAAAATGCATAAAATAATATATTCTTGGAACAATTGCCTTCTGAAATAGATTATTTATTATTTCAAAAGAAATTTATTTTAAATATAAAGAGTTAAGAATCAATCAAATGTTTCACTACTAAGATTTTAAAAAATTCAAATGGTTAAAGTTAATCGATGAACTCATTCATACAAATCTTATATGAAATTGTAATATTTAATTGGAAAATTTATTCATAAAAATATATCTATATGAAAAACAATAAAAAATTTTACCTTCTTCTTATCCCTCATAGAACCTTTTCCCCTGACCATAATTTTACATCCTGTTTCTTGTTCTAATTGTTTAGCTGTCATACCACGTGGTCCGAGAATTCTTCCAACAAAATTAAACTGTAACAAACAAAATCATTAAATGATTAATGAAATTATTAGTGTATTTAAATCTTCACATCTTATTCAATTAAAATTGTGCGAAATATAATTTTTTCTGATATCTTCAATAAAATTTACTTATTTATATTTTATACACATAATCAAAAATATATACTTTTTCTTATTTTATTATATATATTTATTTTATTATATATATTTAAAATAAATTAAAATATTTATATATATATTTATTTTATTATATATATTTTTTCTTATTTTATTTTCTTATACACTACCAATATTTTCACTACCATTATTTTATTTTCTTGTACACAAAAAATTATTAATAAATTGTAGATATTCTTTACCATTTATTTTGTTCTATGTACATGTAAGAAACTAAATAATTACAATCTTTGAGAAATATGTATGACTGGAAATAGACATTTCATATTTATAATAAAATATTTTAAACAATTAATTAAAACCGTATAAAATTGTTTTATGTATGACTAAATTAAATTTTCTCTATGACTAAATTAAATTACAGAGAAATACTCCCTGAAATGATAGTATGTACTTTTATGTGAATGAATAAATTTTATTCTATTTATATGTTTGTTTTATCTAAGTAATATTCTTTGGACTATGAATTTATAAACTATGTGTTACGCTATCAAACTATGATATAATATCAAATTAAAAATTCCGTGATTAAATAGTAATATTGTCAAAAGTTCAATAAATAATACTTTATTCACATGTTTAATCGTTATTTAAAAAACATTTATTTGCTACATTATTTAATTTTATCTCGTGAAAGAGATTTCAATCATTAATGCGTTTGTATTTCATCTATTAAACATTCAGAGTTATATTTTAGATATTTTATCAAATTATTCTATTAAAAAGAAAGGGAATAAACGAATCAATAATTTTAGAACACAAAAAAGATAAAACGACAGCACATTTGTTTCAAGAACATTAAGAATTAAAACATTTTATAATACACCTCCTTCATTTAATAATAATTTAATCTTTGTAAACAGTTTTATCTTGGTAAAAATTTATATGGTTATTGAATAAATTTATCTCTGAATTGTCTCCATTCGCCCTGAATAATCACCGTTTTATCTCACTGAAATTTTGATATTTTTTTTTTATCTTCAGTTGAGAGTTCTCCAATAATCTTTTAAATATTAATCTTTTAACCGGGAAATATTTTTCTGATCATGTTGAAATGACTACATTTGGAATGGGTTCGTGCAAGTAAAATTTAAAATAAATTTAAAAAGAAAAACTAAATAAATTTAAAAACTTAAATAGAAATTTGTCTACTAAATATTAAGACAAGTGTTCTACGTTTGATATTTTATACAATTTTGTGTGTTAAATTTCCCCAGAATAAAACATAAAAACATCTGTAATCTGGTCATGGAGAAGTATGTTGTCACGCTCAATAGACTTGTTTTCTCGAGATGACGAAAATTTCGTCTCAACCGGTTAAAAGATTCAGAGAAATCTTGCTGCGGAATTTAAAATTCAAGTCTCTTTTCCTTGGTTGGTAATGTATTGGTTGTCTTCCTGACTTGTTTCCTTGGTTGTCTTTTTACTTTCATATTAGATTTTTGCATTAAAAAAATGCATAATGTTCATATAATTAATTAGACCAAATTTTGCAGAATCCTATCAACGCTCAAAATGACTAAAAGTTAATTAAACACAACACGGATTCAATAATTTTGTGAACTTCATTTTGCAGAAACTTATCAATTTCTTACATTACACAGTTCTTGAAACTACCAAGACAGAAATCTATTTGTTCATTTAAACTCTTTTTTTACTTTCTATATTTATTATTAAACAAATCAAAATGTATATAAAATATTATATAAATGAAGAAAAAAATAAAGTATACCCAATAAAGATAAAGATCTTTTCTTTTTTTTTTTAAATTAAAATCTTCAAACTAAATTAAGAATCGAAGTTTGATAGTTTTCTGCATAGCTTGATCCAATTGCAGTTTCATCATTTCAATTGTAGTTTCTTCAAGATGTTACAGATTCAGTAAAAGTAATTTCCGTATACTTATTCAGTATACTTATTCAATGATTATATTGTTTCAATATTCTAGATTTATAAGAATTAGGACAGAGCTATTACAATTTCTTCATTTCTGTAACATAATTTAATTAATTTTATTAATTTTATTAATTAGTAATTAATTAGTTTATTAAAAGTTAATTTTATTAATCTGTAACAAAATTTCTGTATATAAACATAATTACACTGTATATATGAACATAATTTATGAATTAAACAATATTTAACGTTTACGTGGAACTTTCACCATTATAACAAGGTAATATTAAGTGAGACACCCTATATGTAAGCAATGAGGGAGGCACAGTTCCAATTATCAAATAACATTGAATCTAAACACGAGAAAATGATCAATTTATCCTATAATCAAGCATGTACATATTCGACGAATTCATAGCCTATTTTCACCATGAAAGTTAAAAAATTTTCTATAAAAAATTTTTGAAGTATATAAAGAGATGATATTCAAATTTCGTAAACAGATTATTAGAAAAATGATTGGTATTGCTTTCCACCATGGCTGTTAAAAATGAACCAACAACAATACATAGATATTATATATGTATATGTAGCTAACATAATAACGATAATATATATTGCCATATTACCGCGACTAGGATTCGAATCTAGATTATTATAATTACTAGGATCATAACCATTAGACGAGCATGACTATTGGAGGAGTTCATATATAATAATAAAATATAAAATGATAGGAGGAGTTTACAACATAAAATATGACTATTGGAGGAGTTCATATAATAAAATATAATAAGCTTTTATTAATATCTGCAACTCCTCAATTTCGTTTTAATGTGTATTTTCTCTGACCTCCTAACAGTTCTTTGATTTCACCTCAAGTTCGTCTACACTACTCCCTAACTTCCTAACAGCTCCTCGACTTTTGTATCGATTTTTTGTAGCAAACAACGGATTATTCATGCGTTATTCGCAATCTCCAGGATATTGCAGGATTTTTATTCTTACATTTTCCATAATGTTATTCATCTATTCGTTAATTGAATGTTTGCACTTATTATTCCATATTTATTTTGAACAGATAAACTTGATGGAGGGAACTTCGCTGTCCATCAATAAAACACTAGAAATAGATAACTGAATGATATAATTATATCTTTTTGAAAGATTTTATATACCTGATATATTTTTCGTATATACATAACTGCATGAAATTACTTAACATTTAAATTATTGATGTAATTTTATAACTTATACTTAATCTAAGATAATGCAGCAACGTGGAGAAGAAAAGAAGAACACTTACATCTGGATGTTCCTTAACAGGTACATAAACTTTAAATTACTTAACATTTAAATTATTGATGTAATTTTATAACTTATACTTAATCTAAGATAATGCAGCAACGTGGAGAAGAAAAGAAGAACACTTACATCTGGATGTTCCTTAACAGGTACATAAACTTTTTCCGTAAGCGTTGTGATATCACCCTCTGGCTCTGGTAGAACTAGCGGCTCTTTTTTCACGCCACTAATCTGGAAGAGACTCGCCCGCACTTTTGCAATTTCTGCAACAAAAAGAATTAAGAATGCATATCCGTAAGCGTTGTGATATCACCCTCTGGCTCTGGTAGAACTAGCGGCTCTTTTTTCACGCCACTAATCTGGAAGAGACTCGCCCGCACTTTTGCAATTTCTGCAACAAAAAGAATTAAGAATGCATATATTTTTAACGTCAATTTCAATTAAAATTTACGGTCTATCGTTAACCTGTAAAAAGAGAAAGAAGGAATACAGAATCATAAATAAAATTATTCAGTTATCTGTAATTATACAACATATCACCTCTAGCATGATAAAAGATCTTAGTACATAAGATTTGATATTACTAAAAATCCAGCATCGCATTTCTCTTTAAACACGTACAAGATACATGTAATTTCAAAGTTATATATGGGATGATCAAGTTACTTGTTCGAACAATGACGATATAGGTTATAAAATACATTAACTAAAAAAAGTAAAATTTAACAGTATTAATTATTATTACCATATATAATATCTAGAACNTATAAGAAATACAATAACATATAGATAACATATAATTAATCTTTTGATAAGGAAAAACGGCTTAATTCATTACTTGACTCTCACATCTCTCAAATTAATTATCTCATTTTATAAATGTCTTTTTTGTTAATGCATTATCTGCTATCTCATTTGAAAAATTAATTTCTGTAAATAGTAGAAGTAACCTAACTGTAGTTAACTGAATTAAATTGTCTTCTTCTCTTCTCGTAGAAGATTTGGGTTAAAAAATGGTTTGGCTAACGGGATAATATTTAACACACAGTGCTTACTACAAAACCTTTGAATATTTCTGTTCGAATGCATGGAATGAACTTTTAAATAAATTTTTTATCTTTGAACTTCTTATTTTTCAAGAGTATTTTTCTTAACGGGATAATATTTAACACACAGTGCTTACTACAAAACCTTTGAATATTTCTGTTCGAATGCATGGAATGAACTTTTAAATAAATTTTTTATCTTTGAACTTCTTATTTTTCAAGAGTATTTTTCAAGATTATACTACGCAAAATACGATTGAAATTTTCAAGAACTTGATTACTAACAATGGAAAGCATAATAAACGAAAGAAATATTTTGGGGATAAGAAATATTCCAAATATAAGTCAGTAAGGAATAAATGCAAGCCGTAAATACAAATTGGTAAATAAATAAATGTTGGTATACTTCAAAATTAAAATACTAGACATATTGTTTGGAACTCCTATAGCGCAAATCATATATTTTATTATATTATATATTACTTATATGTTACTTATTATTATTATTAATTATCTATATTTATTACTTATGTATTACTTATTATTATTAATTATCTATATTTTAATATATTATATTTAATTATTTAATATATTTTAATATATTCAATATTAAATTGAGAAAGAAAAATACTGTTTAAATAATATTACTTTCAATTGGGCATTAAAAAATATTCTTTCTCAATAAGAGTTAGATCTTCGATTTTAATAAAAAACAGTGGATCTTGACTCAGATTAATTCTGCAACAGCAAAAATATCTTACCATTGAATATCATTTATTTTAGTAATATTTAAATTTCTTTTTAATATATTTACATAAAACAGGTATTCATTGTCAGTAGAGATAGTATTTTAGGACTCACAAATTTACTGATTTAGATTAGCATTTTATAAATTTTAAATTCCTTTCAAAAAGCTAAAAGTCGTGATTTTCCTTTACAAAAACTACCTAAGATTTTTAAAGGATACAACGTAAAAATTTTATTTATTTTATTGACTATGAAAAATACTATAAAAAATATTAATTTTCAGATCGAAACTTTTACAATTAATATATCGAGAAAATGAAATATTTAAAATTTATCTCACTATACTTTTTTTTTAGTTCATATCGAAAAGCCCTTTGTTAAAAATTATACAAAATAATTATAAAAAATAAAATAAAAAATTATACAAAATAATTATAAAAATATATATATATATAATTTTATTATATTTATAATATAATAAGTAATATATATAATTTTAAATAATTTTATTATATTTTACAGTTCATTCATAAACTATTATAAAACATAATTCCTTGAATATTTATTTCTTTATATTAAATATTTTATAAAATTCAATGTATTTTAGATTTCAATTTTAGATATCTTATCTCCAACAGTTAACCTCCTTCAGAATAAGAATGTTATTGCATGATTATCATGTAATTTGCAAAATTTGCAAAAAATTCATTTTTTATAAAATTCAATGTATTTTAGATTTCAATTTTAGATATCTTATCTCCAACAGTTAACCTCCTTCAGAATAAGAATGTTATTGCATGATTATCATGTAATTTGCAAAATTTGCAAAAAATTCATTTATTAATGAATTACATTTAAAAATATTATTTGCATAGATTTAGAAAAAGCCATGTTTTCTTCTTATTCTCTTTTTCACCTATCTTTGTATAAATATCACATTTAATATCATAATTTCTTACTATGCATTATTAATGAATTACATTTAAAAATATTATTTGCATAGATTTAGAAAAAGCCATGTTTTCTTCTTATTCTCTTTTTCACCTATCTTTGTATAAATATCACATTTAATATCATAATTTCTTACTATGCAAAAATTTTACAACAATTTTTATTACGTCTAAAATTAATAAATTTATAATATTTATGATATCTTTATTTATTATTATGTATTAAAATATTAATAATATCTTTATTAACTAATAGATATTCAAAATGGACCCAGTTTTTTATAATTAGAAACATATTTATAATACAATATGATTAATAATTAAAGAGATATAAAGCAGCAAAGAAATATATTTCCAAAAATATTTTATCAACTATTATCTCATATATTTGTTCGATCCTAAGAAAATGAAAAATTCTGATAAAGAAGTTAGAATAGCACTCATATGTCATGTTTCACATTTTCAAGAGTAGGGCATACAATTAGTTTTAGAAATTAGAAAGTACAACTTAATGGCGATAAGGAGAGACGAGGAAAATTCGTCTATAAAAGCCGGATTGTCAAATTAATTATTTCTATTTAACAAGAAACATTTTACAATCACAATTATTAACATAGAGTATAGAAAAAAGACGTTCATATTGAAATATGAACGATGTATAAGACGATATCAGAATCACGCTGGTGTCTCGGGAGTTCCAACAATTGTAGATGTTGAACCTGCTTCGCTTTAACTCGAGGCGAAGCTGACCGACTAAGGCTGAGTACAGTACGGGAATATATACGGTTTGGATAATGACCGAAGTAAACGTGTGTGAGTGCACGCCCAACTCGAGGCAAGCAGAAAGAATGACGAAGAGAAGAGCGAAGAGTGCCGCTTGGAAACGGAGACGGTAGAGAATTCCTTTCACCCTACCTACTTTTCGAAGCTTAAAGTAAGAGACTCGAATCGAATGGAGGGAGGGAGGAGAGGGGGGGAGAAGAGATGGATACCGAGGAGGATATGCGCAGGAAGAGTGGAGAGCGAGCAAGGCGAAGAGAAAGAGAGCAGAAAATAAATACTTAAGAATGACGAGGAGAACGAAAATCATGGGAGTGGAAGAAAAAAGGTAAACGAGAAAGAACTAATTGAGCGTATTGATTATTCGAACGAAGCAGAAAGATTAAAAAATCGTGTTNGTGAAATTAAAAAAAAAAAAAAAAATGGAAATAAAGATTAATTTCGAAAAGGAGAGAAGAAGAAGAAGAAGAAGAAGGTTAAAGAGTAAACTCACTCATAAACGAGCAAACGAACAAGTGAAGAAGCAAGAGAGCAAAATAACAGGGGTGAAAAGAGACGGAGAATGACGAGAATGGAACGAAGCTGAAGTGGCACGAGCCCGTTGGTGGATGCCATGCGGCATGAAGCGAACTGCAGGTCAATCCGGTCATCGGCCTCTATGTGTTCCCAAGGGCCACTGTTAAGGGTTTCATGATATTTCTCCGTTTGCCTAAATCTTCGATTTTAGTTTCATTCACTTTCACATTCCATTCAACTACTGCATTTTAGAATGATAAATCGGATCTGTACATTCTTGTTTATGCAGTATAATTTGATTAATTAATTACATATGATCTGTTTCTTAACATGTGTAACTGAAGTGTTTGTATACTTGATGAAAAAGATCACATGAAATAAATAATTGAATCCATGGTATTTTATTATATTTATGACTTACCTAATACAAATGTAAAATGTATAGTATCAATTTGAGAAATTTTATTCATATTTTTGTCGATAAGAATTATATTTTATATTTAAATTACTATCATATTTTAAGAAAAATTTACAAAATATTACATCACTTATTAATATATGAATGTTAAACTTGGCTAATTTTAAAAAAATATTTTATGCAAATTCCTTTGATTTAGAATTCATAAAAGCCAGGAAAATATCGAAGTTAAAATTTTGCTATACGTATGTTATTGTCACAAGTTACTACACTTTCGTATGTGGTACAACATATGATTAATTATTCTCTCATTTTTATTCNCAATTTAAATTAAAAAAAAAAAAAAAAATATTTTTTCTAGACTAATTTTTATGTGTTTACTTTGTTTGCATTCTATGTGTTTAATAAATACGTAAAAAAATTAATTTATGAAGGTTTATTAATGAAATTTAATATATTAAATAACAATAACGATAAATGAATATTATTCAATAAAAAAATAAAAATGTGTAAATACATGCTTTCAATATGGATAATTTTGGTTGATTTGAAGCAGATAAATGCTTGTGCATGTGCAAACGTATATGTACGCTACATTTACAGATAGTTGAGGAATCTATCTATATATGGCAAGCTTACGGAACACCCTATATAAGCGTGCGTAAGAATGTATACGGTGGTCTACACAATATAGGTGAAAACGACGACAGGTCGACCACAGCAAGGACTGTAAAAGTGGGGGCGCGTAGACATTTCCTTATTTAGAAACAGAGAAACGTCTTTGCCTAGTGAAGCAGTAACTGTACAGAATTTAATAAAATTTGAAATAGTAGGGTTCAAGAATAAACAAGTAAAAAAAGATTGTTTAAAGATGTAAGAAAAGAAACAAAAAGAAAAACAATGTGCAAACAATAGATATTTTGAAACAAAATCTAATTATTGTTCACACATTATATATTCATCATAATACTGTAATAGATATGTTAATATGGTTACAATTAACATTTAAATACATATCATCCGTAACAGATCAATTTGTAGAAAATATTAATATATTAATATATTAATATATTAATAATATATTTTTCTTTTTCTGAATGTAGCACACTTAATACATAAATGAACCAACATATACTAATAGCCAAACTTTTGGAATATAGCAATTAATTATTATAGATATTTAATATAGATATTTATTCGCAAAATATAAGACGTTTTAAAAAAATTGTAGCCATTCAAATTGATTAATTTTTTCATACAAAATACATGCACATATAATAATTGTATCTACGTATAAATATACGTACGTATCAGACTGTTCTATGCAAAAATCTTCATTTTTTCAAATTACTCGTATAATGATTTTGTAAATAAATAAAACTTGAAGGAAAAATATTTTCAATGAACTAAAAACTTAAACATCATTCATGTATCTTGAAAAATAACATCTCATCTAAAGCATAAAGAAATAATACGTTTCTAAATATTGTAATGGTTATATCTATGTATAATTAGTAAATACTTTTATAATTCTATATTAATCAAACTTTTTTCTTTACATCAATATTAAAAGCTATTGCAACTGACGATTAGATCTAACATGCGTAAATAGAATAAAACACATATAATCTATATAAGTTTGTCATCTAATATATCGTATAGATATACCTGTAATTTGATATTCAACTAACAACAGTTTCGTTATCGGAGATTTATCGCTTTGAAAACGTTGTTGTCAAAGCGATTAGGATCTTATGTACTGTTGACATTAAGCGCATGACATATAGTTAAAATCTTTACATTATAAAGTGGCTATTACATCAGATAAAAATTCAAAAGTTGAAGTGTTGAATCGTTATTGCTTCGAGTGCTTAAGAAATCTGGCGACGACGATAAGGAAAAATATTCAGAATAAACTACGTGTATTAAAACGATTGAAATATCAGTAATAATAATCTTTCTCTTCCCTTCTCTAAAAGCATGTAAACCGTACGATGATATCGGACGCGATCACTAACGGGCATGTGTAACCTCTTCGCTAAAGTAAAAGAAAGAGTAGCAAAGAGAAACAAAAGAGGAACAAAGAGGAAAGAAGGAATGCGGCCGCTACCGCCTTTGCTGCCACTGCTGTCGCTATTGCTGCTGTCGCCTTGCTACTTTCCATTAGACAATACTGAAGGAAACAATCGAAACAGAAAAGAAGAATCGTCGCAAGCAAGTCTTCTTCTGACCCTGTAGGTACCTCTAGCGATGGTTACAAATACGCACGACGAGCGACCGCCATTCAAAACATACTGAAAATACCAAAGCGAAACGAAGAAAGTATAAACATGCGATCCTCTGCTTTCGAGGAAGCCGTTTCCTCTTCGTCCAGCTTTCTTCCCCCCTTCTACCGACCAACTATACACACACCATCTTTCCCGTTGGGCGTATTTATAAGAAATATTTGCTCAGCGTGGATATAGCTTTGTTTTTACGTACAAACTATCATTTAAAGTTAAAAGTCAACCAACAAACTGTTATGTGCCGCAAGTTTATTTATTTCCAAGCACACGTATTCAATTAATAGCGTGATTATATAATTATGTACATTAATTTAATTATTATATTACGACGCCATTATATGCCAGTTTAAGAAACAATTTAAACTCTAAATCGAGAAAATATTTTTAAATGAAAATGTATAGTAATAATTCTTAATTGTCATTGTATAGTATGCAATGCATATCGACTTTAAAAATATAACATAAGTATATCCATTTTTTTTTAGAATACACTAAAACTTTATGTGTTATTACGATTGATAACATCAAATCAATCGGACATTGTAAAGTTTTTCATTATGCTAATTTTATTCATACAGAATCCAAATATTATATTATGCAGCAAAAAAAGAAAAGATTAATCAAATAAAAAGATGACTTCTTTTAACATAAATTTTATTTTAATAAGTCCTGTAACATATTTATTAAAAACGTAATTGATACACTGTTTACATCTACTGTTGGTCGTAAACAGGTCAAGTGCAAGGAACAATGATAGAGAAACAGTCATCATATATATATAGAGCGAATGATGAAGCTAAAAATTGCAAATTAGAACAATTCGACAACATTTAGAAGTTTGCTCAACTCCAAAAGGAACAAATTTCCGAAAGATATGGAAACACACAATAACACTGTGCGTATCGATACGATCGACCGGAATCGTATCTCGACAATCAAAACCTATCTCGATGTATCAAAACCACTGTTTCACTTGAAGAGTTTTATACTCACGAAAAGATACTGTACTTCATTCAAGTAGTTGTAGATCATCATCCAAATGAAATTAACAGTATACGTATATACTGTTAAATAGAAAGTGTTCGTTTTTTCATTTGATGTATATGTTGGATTTGTTTGGTTAGATTTGATTTGAACGCTAATCGATCTGCTACATGATGATTTCATACGTTTCCATTTGAAATGATTAAGCACAACGACCTAGTAGCAGAAGAAAACTAGACCTCGTGTGTCTGTCCAAGTTTTCGCTAGACAGTTTCGAAAGGACGCGCTTGACAACGAGTTCTATTCACGCCACTAGGTCACCGAGAAAACTTGCTACGTCGTGTTCGAAATAGATCTCTCGGACACGATTGCAATACGGTTAAGCCATTACGAACCATGATGCACTGCGATGGACAACATTGTGTACAAATTCCAGATCTAATTCTACATCCTGTATGTGTTATGATTGTTGCGACACGTTCACGCCCTTGTATTTTCGCTATATTTCGTATTACATGTCTCTCCCTGTTCTACTAATTGTAAGTTTAACAACTTCCAACTAGAAACTTTCCCACTCTTGTTCAACTCTTATTGAAAAGAACTTATAAGATTACAACGTAACAGAAGGTTAGCTGCACGCCATCTATATTTCTCTTTCACCGTGCATCAGTGTACAAATATGTATATACATCAAAATCATATATATTATATCTCTTCAATTTAGTTTCAATTTATTACTGCGAACAACTAAATGGACTAATTATGTATGGACATGCGATGTTTCAAATAATATGATTCAATTAACATAATAACTATACATATATAACAAATATAATTTGTCATTTGATTACCTAATATAATCAATATAAGGAACAAAAAGCAAAATAATTTCAGAAAAAGAACAATTCAATTTTGACCGTTAAACGACGAAGTTTTATAATGTTTTATAACTAAATCGAAGACGAGAGGAATAAAATGAATTTCTTTGCATCAACAGGACTATATCCTCGTAGGAATGCGCGAGATCAGAGAGCTTTCGCAAAACCGGTTCTTGTCGTAAACGTCATTTGACACATTTCCTGTGAAACAGTATAGACGACTCGAATGCACATATATACTTTAAATAATTTTCAAACGAATGAAAAATCACGGAGGAAACTTTCACCTGATTTTTCAAATATTTAATGAAAAATTTGTATGTGTGTAAAAATTTATATATGTACATATGTGTTTGTCATAGTTATTAAAATAATAACGTAAAAATGATGAAAACTAATTTTTTCATGTGTAAGTTACATATTATAAAATAATTATCTGTTTTACAATTTACAAAATAAGAGTAACTGTCATTTTGCAAAGTTATTTCTCATAGCATCTAATCATCATTTGTGTTAAATATGTACGAATATTAAAAATATTAATGTATGTTGTTACGGATATAATAAAATGATATATTGAAACTTTAATAGATATAGTAGATTAACCTCAAACAGATACAAAATGTCTATTTGGATACAGTAACTTATTGCTAATTTGTATGATATTTGCCCTTTTGCAAGCTAAATGTTCACATTTAATCTTAAGTATAATCTTAGCTCTGAGTCACGATAGAAAAATCATTCGAGAACAGGCTTACATATGCATAGAAAATATACGTAAATATACGTAAGATGAAACGTATTTCGAAAATGCTGTATTTTATAAAATAATATTTGATAATCAAGAAATATTATTTCTGATTTATCGCACGTGTTTCATTAAGACTTTCAAGCAAGACAAATCAATTTATAGAAAAAATCAAATAGTAATTTAATTAAATATACAAAAAAATATACACATTGTCTGTATACTTCATTGTAAAACAGATATTGAATAACACTTCTATAAATCATGTTTTTACAATTTGGAAAGTAGTGAAAAATATAATATACCAAGCTTTGATTTAATAACTTTAAAAAAAAATAAGCTCATGGAACGAAATCACTTATTTTCTTGGCTATTAAGCATTAACCGTGTATCTGGATAACGAAATTGATATTTGCAAAATGTAGAACTGATTGATTCTTGATAGATTCATAAAAAATAGAAATAAGAAATCATAAAAATTTGAAAATATATCAAAAAATAGGAAATATTCATATTCATGCGCAGGCTGAATATTCTTTAAATTTTCTGCAATCGGTATGTTCTATCCTCTTTTTCATCCTTTGATCTCGTCGATTTTTATTTGTAAACTTTTCTTGTTTTCTGACGATAGATCATGCTCAAGAATAACAAATATACAGGATAAATTTAATGTAACATATATTAATCGATTCACTTGATTTTATGTAACGTTTTACGAAATAGAGTATTTTACCCAAGGAAAAAGAACTGAAAGTAAACGCACTGCTGAGTCTCTGCGTGTGTGCATACACGCGCGCACAAGACTATTCTAAAAATAGAGAGTGAAAACTATTCTCCAGTATAGTTGATACGAATGAAGCAGATCATCGGGAAAACCTATATTAACGAATATAAGAGAGAAACACGGATAAAACACAAGCTTGCAAAAAATCGTACATTGCAAGCTTTTTCATAGTTCGTAATATTAATAAAATAATTTGTACGACTGATTTTCAGAGTGACAGTCTCCCCTCCCCCTTTTGGGCTAACAATAATAGCCAACCGTGTAGACTAAATTGAATTGTGTCAAAGTTAGTGGGTAGAACCGATCGGTTATGTATGTAGATCGTAAGTCACATGAAATTGTAAGTTACTTTGGTCAACTTACATTGAATAAGTTAATTTCCTGTTTCTTCTCGCTGCGGCGTAGAAAATTGGAAAAATAAAGTGAACGGCAGGCTCGAAGACACGAAGAGCAGACCGGGGACGCGTAACACGTGACACACGATCGAGATACGATGTTTGCGAGCAGTTCGTTGCCGATTATGGCTAACTACGAGGCAACAAGAACCGGTATTCTCATGGCATGAGCAGCGTTCCTCCACGACGTTGCGTATTTTTTTTTTCGCGTGCGCGAAATCCGTAAGATCTCGGAAATCTATGGCGAAAGTTTCACAGGCATGTAGAACACGCTTGGACCACAAACTCCAAGTAATGAATCGCTGTGGGCGTTAATCATGCAAAGCAAAGTAAGGCGTGTCGCGAGTGAAATGATGCATTACCGAAGGTATATACGAGAAGATATTAGTGGATTAATGGATTGCTTACCTTCGTCTAGTAGGCGCTCTACATGTATGAAGACATTAGGGAAAGCAGCTAACTGCTTTCGATCTTTTAGTAACTGTGACAGGTAGTCCGCTATACTCTGCGTCGTCGTGTTAGTATTATCACACATTGCAATTACTTGATTACTCCTATGGCGGTCACGCGAAGATACGAAAAAGATACGAAAACAAAAAAAAAAGAAAGGTATTGCAAAGAAAGGGAAACGGAAAGAAAAAGTGATCGTTAAACGTAAACGAGCAAGACGACAGACGACGTTGCGATTAAGATCCAAAACAACAGCAGTTTCCTTTCACATTCAGCCTTGCACAAAGTTAACGCTGATTTTTCCGCTTTATTTATCCACTATTATTATATCACTTTGCTTTCTTATTTTTTTTCGCACAATTATCTCGTAATTAATACAACTCGCTGTTCGTACGTCGCGCCTCCTCACTCGTGGTGTTTCTCTGGCGCGCTCCTCGCATACGTCGCCACGATTGCGTTACGTTTTTAGAAATAGCGGAGTCAGTATACTATGTGTAAGGAGGAGACGGAGGAGGAGAACAAGGAGGACGAGGAGGAGGAGAAAAAGGAGGATAAGGAGGAGGGGGAGAGAAGTAAGAGCGACAGAAACAGGGAAGATAGGAGAGGGAGTACGAGAGAGAGAGAGAGAGAAGAAAGGAGGGACGAGAAGGAGAAGGAGAAGAGGAGAGGAGAGGAAGAGAGAAGGGGAAAAGAAAAAGAAAGAAAGAGGGGGGAAGGAGAAAAAGGGAAAAGAGATAGAGAAGGGAAAGGCAGGAAAATTAGAGACACTGAGAGAAAAAGAGAGAGAGAGAGAGAGAGAGAGAGAGAAGAGAAAGAAAGAGAGAAGGAAAGAAAGAAAGAAGGAGAATAGAGCCTCTCTCACGAGTTGGATTCTGTTAAGGTTAAAAAAAGTTAGATCGTAGATCGCGAAATTAAAAACAAACACACGCTACGGGATTCTCGGCTCTACTGCACTATCCGTGCATGTGCCGCAGCGAACTACCCGTAGATTCCTAAAGTTTGGACGCATGCGCAGCATTTGTTTCGCGCATGCGTATTCCGCGTATTGGTCTTGCGTACTTCTATCAGCACGCTTCTACCGCCCACTACCATATACGGCCTCTGCGTACGCGCGAGTACTGAGGTACGCGCCATACCATCATCGCATACAAGTTGGATAATTCAGGGCTGTAAACATTCATCCATCGTGCCCCTGCACCTTACAATCTTTGCAATTCATGAGTCGCGGCTATCGTTTCGTGAAATTCTTTTTGTTAACGGAACATCACGAAACACATTTATTCGTATTACTATATCCTGTCGTTGTGTGTGGGACTATTCAAGGTGGGCAGATTCAAGGACATGAATGTATACGTGACCAATCTATTGAATACATTTTATTCGTTTAATTACAATATTTGGAGGAAACTTGTTCTCTTCGAACATTTTTATTCACTAACTTCGTTTCTCAATTTCGTAAATAAACACATTTTCATTTATTTCTGACTTGCTATATGTAACTTGTTTTTCTAAATTCAATAAAATTAGCTGATCATCTAACGAAACACGCGTAATGCTTTAAATAAACCACAAGTTAAATATAGATTTCGACTTTAACTCGATATTTTAGAGTCAGCTGAAAATTATTCTATACGTAAACTTTCGAGACGACAAATTGCATCAAAGTCTCAATATAATTAATATGATATCTGTCACAAACATATTGTAGATGATGTAGGAATTCTTAATATGTCTTTAATAATATTTATTTACAAATTAAATAACAAAAAATTAATTATATATCATATCCTTGATGTATTACTAATGTAAAAATCTAATCTCAACTTATCAAAATATGACTTTCTTTATAAATTTTGTAAATTTGTATAAAACTCAATGAAACTAAATATATATAAATATATATAATAAACTCAATATATAATAAATATAATATAATAAACTTAATATTTCGACACAATATCATTTTTAAATATAAAAATTTATTTTTGAAAAGACTTTTGCATTTACTTCTAGAAAAATTAAACAATTTAAACTAAACATTATTTTTGATATTAAATTCAAGTAGAAAATTTGAACATATATATTTAAATACCTAAATTATATCTTATCGTAAATTTAAAAAAGGTTCAAAATTTTTAAAATATTTTGCATGAACATAATTTAAGAAAAAAGAAAGTTTCAAAACATATGAAAATTTTCAAAAAAACACGTCAATATTTAATTGAACACATAGCATAAATAATTTATTTCAAAACTTTTCCGATTATAATATTGTAATATAAGGTAACACATTCAACTACATTATGATATTGAAGCAGTATACTTTAGAATGTATAATTACCTACTTTCAATTTGCAGCCACGCACTGTATCGTAGAGTCTAACTACGCATTAATTGATATTGCACAGAAGATATGACATTAACACGATTAATATGACTATATTTTCTGAAAATATAAATTTTTGATGTATAAAAGCTACTTTAAAAATTCTATCGACAATACTATTTTAATAAAAAAATGTGATTTTAAATTTATTAATCTCAACATGTAAATTTCTTTAATTAACAATTGTAATGTAATATGTTACGTACTGTATATTATTTTTGTTATATACTAAATTAAATTCGTAAATGACTCATAAACGAATTTTTATACATACCTCTTTATAATATATTTTAGTAATATATTATAATAAATAACACAATAAATTTCTTGATAATAAGTGTAGTTCTTACTATGGCAATTGCATTGCATTACTGTTCGAGAATGATATATTTTTAATGACAAATATATTTGTTATAATTGAACATTAATGTGTATAAAAATATCGAGAAAATTAATTTAACAATTTCTGTCTATTTTGAAGTATAACACGTCTTTAAGTAAACGAGTGATTGTGTTAGGTGATAAAAACAAAAAAGCAAATAATACATAATATAAATAAGATATAAATATATATATTATATAATATTATACAAAAAAGAAAACTTTAGATTTATATCATAAATATTACAAAATTATCAAATATAAATCATAAAATATGCATTTTTAAAGCACCAAAATGCTTGTAACATATAATGATACATGTACATTTGAAAGAAAAGGCACAGGGAAGAAATAATTCGAAAAATTACTACTGTTATATGCGACTGGGATTCAAACTGTATAGATTATCTCTCTTAGACTTGCAAATCCCAATTAATTACACTGGTGAGTAATTCTCTCATGACTAATTGCCCATCAAATTAATATTAAGCAACCGTCTCAAATGGATTAATTCCAAACGATGGAATGTGTTACGGTGACTCTGATCTTCGAGGTACGAATTCAATTTACTTTAAAAAAATTTAAAATCCGTTCTTTTCAAACGGCTACTATTGAAGATCGATTCGAATATTTTATATAATCAAGTACAAAATAATTCTAAATTCTATATGTTATTCTATGGTAAATGTTTGAATACTTTCATGACCATTGTAGACTTAAGCTTTAACGTTGATCTTTTAAAGATATTCCCATTCAGAAATATGTATATATTAAATTGTTTTCATAAAATACTGGGATTTTTCAATTAGCATACTTTGAAGATATTCCGTATTAAGATATACCATATCTTAATGGAAAGAGGGCTAGACAATTTTCGACAATAATTAAACAAGGTCGTGTAATCTTCCTCTAGATCTGGCCCTCGTGCGTACCGTTATTCAGCGTTAATTAATTGACCCTTCGGAAACACCCAGTTTATGACATCTACGGCTATTGAGTACGATAAATATGAAAATTCTAAAATATGTTATAATAAATAGAATGTAGCATTGTTTCTAACATACTAATGTCTTGACTCAAAAATAGCCTCCTGTTTTCGAAAATGTATTATAAACTTGCCAACAAAGATCTTCAAAATTTTGATTTATATAAGTGTTTTCTCAAGCTCCCATTCCTTGTAGAGTAAAATTATTGAAATAAATATACAATAATAAAAATTTTTGCTTTACTGTACATTAATAATAAAGTANAATAAATAAATATATATATATATATATATATATATATATATATATATATATATATATATATGTATACATACCATTGTTTTATTTCAAAGCTATAAATTGGACATGCTAATTCAATGAATTCACTAATTATTAATTTTAAAATAGTTAAATTAGAAAACATTATTTATCAAATGGACTGTTGAAATTATGAATTAATGATTGTGAAATACATAAGCTATATCAATGTCTAGTAAGAATACACACTTTATCTCTTGATATTTTTCCAAACTTAATTATTAATATTATATATCTACAGACTTTTATATCAGATATAGGAATAAATTTATTATGAATAGGCAGTCATTTGCTTGTCAAAAAAAGATTGGCAGAACGTCATTATTGATTATTCAGGAAAGATTAACAGTAATTCTCAGTAATTGTATTTTTTTTAAGTTCTAATTTAATATTAACCACTTAAGCTTTATGAGCGAGAGTACACTTGAGTGTACCATTTCTTATATTGACAAGACAAATAAGAAAATAGCAATCAAAGAATAATAAAACATAGTGTTTTTTAGGGGCATTTCTGTTAATAATAAATTCTTCTTACAGACTTTACAACTCTAGATGATACTACAAAAGTAAAATACATATTACAATTTGAAACCGTTTAAACGCTAGTAATTTTGCAAATAGTAATCTATAAAGATAAGGTACAAAAACAACGATCGATTACAAAGTCTGTCGCCTTAGTGTTCTTCTACGAACGTTACCTTTTGCGCCATGTCCAATACGCCTACACACATGTATTGGTTAATATAAAGTAACGTTGACGTCATACAGCATGTGCCATACATGGTCCTACTGAGAAATAGCGTGGGTGTTATACATTATAAAGTATCTCTTGTCATTTCTCACTGATCAGTAGAACTTTCTAATTTTTTTTCTTTTATAAGAAATGATAAGCAATATACAATTAGTATAGTAGAACAAGTATGTTGTTCAATTTATAATATGCACTAACTACATAATTTATATATTGTATATGATTTTTCATTATTTTTAAATTAATAAATTAGTATCAATAAATATCACATATGAAGTATTTCCAATATACTACAATATAAGTATTAAAATATGAAATCTTTTCAATTTTTGTTCTAGGATTGTTCTACATATTATAAGTTAATTAGTTACCATGTTAATCATCTTTCTTTCACAAAAATAGAAAATAAAGATAATACATATAATTATAATTTTCTAGTATGATATGAAATAAATTCTTATAGGATGAATCAAATTTTGTCTCAAATAAATTAATTTTCTTGTTTCCATTTATTATAGCTATAAATTATAATATATATAATTATAATATCTCATTTATTCCACGAAATAAGTATTCATATATGTTTTCTTTATAAATTTTATAATTTCTTTATGAATTTATACAAATCTTGCATTTTGTACAATATATAATTTTCGATTCAGCACTATTTCTTCATCAAAAGCTAAACTGTATTTTATATTTTATATAAAACAATAAACTTAAAATTTAGATCGCGATTTAAACTTAGAATCGTAACCATGCCCACCTAATCTTTTTCGTGGCCGTGAATTTTTACTTACTCCCACTTCTACGATAATATTAAGGAAACAATATTTCTATAATATTAGTGATATAAAAACAAAATAATTAAAAAGAAATACATAAACAATAAATAAAAGATTTACTATATATTCCAAAAATAAAGATGGAATGCAA
The DNA here is from genome assembly GCA_002806875.1 of Lepidotrigona ventralis hoosana. Classification (NCBI taxonomy): domain Eukaryota; kingdom Metazoa; phylum Arthropoda; class Insecta; order Hymenoptera; family Apidae; genus Lepidotrigona; species Lepidotrigona ventralis. Next base: position 34,320 of record NIPQ01093296.1, read on the forward strand.
AGTTCAATTTTCTGTATAATATATGTAATATATATAATAAAAAATATATGCATTATAAAAAAAAAGTAAATAAAAGTAAATAATATTAAATATTATAATAAAAAAGGATACTCAAATCTACAGCTGGTGGAACCAGGAATCCAAAAGATTTTGCAACCTTTGCTAAGTCCAAGGTTTCAATATCAAAAATTTGTTTCAAGTGATGAGAATCATATGCTCTCACATATGCTTTGAATGCTTCTTTTGCTGACATATTTAAAAAATAATTCTTCAAAACTAATTTTTCAAGCTAAAACAAACGTTAATATGATAACAAAAGGAATTTAATTATTACAATGTATCAACAGAAATATTGTATTTACCTGTAATTGAATATCAGCAATTTTATTCCATGAAAAATCAAATTCGTTCACAGGTACTCTAGCCTGTTTAAGATAACGAAGAAAACCAAGTTCTTCCGGCCTTAAAATTAATAAAGCATGACCACTACTACCTTCTCCTCGAGCTGTTCTACCAACACGATGAATATATTCCTAAAATAAATAAAACAAATAATTTCTAAAATAGCTATTATGTTCACTATTAATTTAGCAATTTTTACATCCCATTACATTTGAATTATACAGAATATTAGATTTANATATATATATTTTTTTTTATATATATATATATATATATATATATATATATATATATATATAATCTAACTTAAAAGTTATATGTTATAAAAAATTTACTTACCTTAGGATCATCTGGAGGATCATATTGTACAATCCAATCAACAGCTGGTATATCAAGACCACGTGCAGCTACATCAGTACAGAGGAGTATACCAGAAGATGCATTGCAAAATTGGAAAAATGTTGTTGTTCTCTTAGCCTGTTTTTGTTTTCCCTATTAATTAAGATATATGATATAAAAATGTCACATTCAAAGTAATTACACACTTTTCACACTATAGACCATACATGTATACTTAATACTGGTAAATCAATGTAATTTAAAAGTTCGTGATGGTATTTGACTGACATGCATGAACTGAAGAAAACCATAACTTTCTTCTTTCTATTCTTCTTCAAGAAAGTAAATAAAAGTAAAAATCTCTTTTCACTGGGGCATACAACATAACCTTGTTCTAAACCTTCCACTGTTGCCTTTTCCTTATCATCATCAACACCGACATAAACTGGTTCTTTTTTTAAAGCCAAAGTTGTCAACATTTCTGTTTTCTTGGTTTGTGTTGCACTAAACAACATTGTTTGTCTTTTTTCTATAAGAAATATATGGCAATATATATTTTTTATATTTTTTAGCAATTTACATATTATTTAAAAATATAAAATATGTTATACTAACTTGGTAAAATGTTAATAATCTGCTTAAGTTCTTCTTCAAAACCAATGTCTAAAATACGATCAGCTTCATCAATTATTAGACACTGAAGATTTTTATACAAAAAGTCTGCTGTATTTTGTAGATGATCCAATAATCTACCAGGTGTAGCTACGATAATATTAATTCCTTTTGCAAGTTTTTGAGCCTCAGTTTGTCTATTAGCACCTCCCATCAATAAACCATATGTATGGTAATGATATTTCATTAATTCTTTCAGAACTCCAAAAGTTTGCATAGATAATTCTCGTGTTGGAGATATAATAATACAACCAGTACCTACAAATAATAATATAATAAAATACTTGCATTCAACACATCTATGTCATTAACATACCGTTACGAGGCATAAATTTTAATTTATAAATTAATTCAATAGCTGGTATTAAAAATGCTAAAGTTTTCCCAGATCCGGTTTTTGCAGAACCAACTAAATCTCTTCCTTCTAATAAAGGGGGAATAGCTTTTGCTTGTATTTCTGTCATATTTGTAAAACCCATGTCTTCTATTCCTTTCAATGTATTTTCGCAAACTATTTCTTTTAATATCTTAAAACTTGTATCATTTACTACCTTCAAACCCATTGCAGATCCAGGTACTACAAAATGAACAATAAATATTAAAAACGAATGAATAAATTAAAAGAAAAGTTAGAAATTTTAAAAAATTAAAACAAAAAAGAACAAAATATCACCATCACTAGTGAATGATTGTTTTGAAATAAAAAATAAAAGATGAATGAAATTTTGTTACTGTACTTACAATCTGCAACTGTATTGTTTTCTTCTGTATTATTTTCTTCTGATACTTGATCATTTTCTACTTTCTTTCTTTTCTCTGTAATACAACATAACTATATGTTACAAGGCAAATATAGTTTACTAAATTTCACTACAAAGCAGTTTTGATAATTATTAAAATATTAATAAATTAATAATAATAAAAGATATAATCTCAATTATAAACTTTACACATACTTTTTACTGACATATTTTTTTCTATATGATGTCGTTTTAGTCCATTTACTGTATCATTTTCTTGACTGTCATTTTCTATATCCTCAATTATGGTTTCATCTACCATAATACAAAAAATTAACAGTTAATGCCAAAAAATAGATTACAATACAACAATAATCAATGATTACATTTACCATTTTTTATTTGCTTTTCTCGTTCTTTCAGTACTTCGAACTTTTTTTTTTCTTTTTTCTTAATTTTTCGCATCAACACTTTATCAGGTATTGACATATTTAATAAACTAAATGTTTATATCAATATAACACAATATTCGAACACGTTTCACCCATGTGGTGAACTGAAAAGTGATGGCTGTTCGCACATAAACGATATGCCTATGCGAAATTTTTTAAATACCTTTCTGGATGGTACCAATTGTAATTCGGTATCGTTAGAAAGTTTAAGTCCCTAGGTTACAACCAATCAGGATAGCTAAAAGAGAATCAACAGTTAGGTTTCGAAAACAAAATTTTATAGAAATAAATTATTTTCGTTTTATTATGGATCGTAAAGATCTATATCAACGTATATGAACAGATATAGAGATTAATGAAACATTGCTCAGAAAAAGGCGGAAGAAATATGAATGATTGGTTATTTCTAATAGAACTAAGTTAGTCATAACTTCTCGTATATATTTCTACGTTGCCTGAAAAATCTTTTTTAGTTTATAGATATGCATTTATATATATCAGGCTAGAAAATATCATCCTTTATTTTAAAAAAATGACTAATGGTCGAAATGCGATGTGGAGATTATTGAAGCGTTAGAATTCGAATTTTAGAAGATATTAAATATAAAATTATAATTCTCCTATTCAGAAAATACAGATCTTACAATTCTATAAAAGAAAGACTTTTATAAAAGATATGAAAGACAAAGAAGGATAGGACTACAGTAGGTTTACGTAAAATTGCATTTTCCAAACGAATGAATCCTCAAAGTTAAGATTTTATACTTGAGATTTTTACTCACTACATAACATCCTCTAAATTTCAACGATTCATGTTATTCAAAGGTCAGAAGTTCGAAACTTAAAGTTAAATTTAAAGTTAAAAACGTCAATTATTTGTTTTTTT
>NIPQ01093297.1:0-21371 GCA_002806875.1 Lepidotrigona ventralis hoosana
ACGGGATTTCGGACGCTTCGAAAAACAGTCTGGAAATTAACGTGGTGCGCGTCCTCGCGCGTTCATCAGATATTAGAACGGAAGATGAGGAAAATTATTCTCGGGAATTATTAAATTGATTTAGAAAGTTATTAAAAATTCTTTCAGATTATGTAGATTAAATAATCCCGGTATTTGTAGCATCGACTCTGAACTTCTTCATCTCTTTCAAAGAGAAAGAAACCAATAAACGGGAAATTTTGGTGTAGCTTAAGACAGCAAATAAATCGGTATGCAATATATCCTGCTGATATTTCTGGATGCTGGGATTACGCCGACAGGCGAGAAAATCGATAGCAAAGGCGATTTTCATTCGGTTTTTCGTTTTCCTGAAACAGAGACGGAAATTTAATTTGGTCTGTTGTCCCGACGTTGGAAAGTTTGTAACAGCTCGGGCTAATTTTCCCTCCGTTCTTCCTTCTCTGAACTCGTCTCGTCGCGGAGATACTTTTCCACTCTCTGATAGAAGGAAAGAAAAAAAGAGAGAAAAAAAAAAGAGAAAACATTCTGTTGGCTGCTCTATCGCTGCGAAGTAACGGGAAAAAACGTGAAACTTAAATACCAGGCATTTACTTCTTCTAAACCTCGGCTTAAAGTGGAACCTTCGTAAAACAGAATGTCAAGCTACTTGTGGCAGCGAGGTAATCCCTGCTATATTTGCCTTTTCCGATGGATAAATATTTAGTCGATTTCAAGGCAACATAACGCGAAACCATCGGCGTAGATTAATACAACGAATTCCAAAGGACATATCGTCACATGTTCCATTAATAAATATGAAAATTTCGCGACCGACTTGTCGCCATTGAATGCAATAAACTGTAATTTTCCCTTCATTCCGTGATCACCATGGTCAAGCGTCATATCGTCTATACCGTTTAATTATTAGAAACGAATACGTAAAACTTTTTTTGCACGATCTTCGATAATATTTCCCGTTCATTCGATATTTATTAAATACTATCGGTGCATCGATGAAACATCCGTTCCGTTTGGTTAAAAACTACGAAAGAACGATCCATCGAGAAAGAGCAATGAAGTAGCTCATGGAAAGTAGATACGGCTCACGAGAGCCAGATGATATTAAATGGTTCCTCGAGACGAAATACGTCAGGATGAAAGGCCTCAATTAAATCGTGGCCATCGAAGCTGAAAACTTCTGGATTCGTTGAAAAACAAAAAAAAATGAGTACAAAAATCATATTTCAACCCGAAATCGTTAATTTAGCTAACTCTTTGAAATTAAATTAATTTAAATCGTTCCTGACGAATAACGTTCCTGTTATCCTGCAAGTTTTTTTAATCTTCTTTCTATTCGAATAGCTTTCATCGACGAAAACAGCAGACTGTGACGGGCGCAGAAAGAAAGCTCGACTACTTAACGTCTCTCCCCAGAGTCGTAAACGCGGATCGAATCGGTCGGATAACGTTGACAGTGTTCGAGCCCCTTTTACTAACGTAAACTCGAACGACACGCCGACGAGACACCGTCAGCAAAAGCATTTCGATATTGTGTTCGAGTGGCGTCGAGTGCCGGGTAGGGCTGGTCTTTAGTTATGCCATGTTAGTTACGCAATGCTTACTTCGCGATAAATTATGCCCCGCCGGTGAGTGCACGGATAAACGTGAGCATTTGATCGAACGAATTTTTGTTCTCACGACTGTACGAATGCAAAAATTTAATGTCCGCGATGACAAATAAATTTATATATATATATATATTTCCAGGTAAAATTGCGACGTGCGAAATTTAGCGAAAATATTCGATGTTGATTTCAAACCGACCAACCTGTTCACCGATTCGTTTAAAGAACAAAACATTTCGAAATATCTTTGTGAACAGAGTTGATAAACTCGTCAAAGCAAGCNAACGGAGTTGATAAACTTGTCAAAGCAAACCTAAAATAACATCGTTCGTGGAAAAGTGAGGCGTAATATTGGATTTTTTTTTTAGTCGGAAAGTCCAGATGCACGTGTCAAATATTTACTCGTATGCGACTGACTTGAACATTCTTCCGCAATTTTCAGTGAACAGAACTATGATACCATCGTTCCGCTGTACATACTTTACAATTTTATATAGTAAAGAAAATCTTACACAAAAAAATCAGGCGTCAATTTTCATTGATCTAATGGGAACGAGCATCTTTCACATATAATCATATTCAACCCGTTCAATGGTCCAAGATAAGCGATAACGTTTTATCGAGGCTACTTCTCGCTAATTAATTTCTTTCAATTCCATTTATCTATCGTTCGTATTATTATCCAACTTCGTACAACCAAGTTCCCAGATGAAAGATAACGTCGATGAAAATAATCAATAAGTATCTTCTCTCCCGTTACTTGGCTCAAGAGTCTTAATTACGATTCCTTAATTAAAAGCCTGCACGGCATTAGTTTCCAATTAATCATGGCACATTAAATTACATCATTACCAGTTTTCGCTGAATTGAATTTTTAACAAGTATTTCATGGCGTTATATCTACGCTGGAAAGTTCTTCATTATGTATCAACAGAACAGCTTCGACAGAAAGGGCAAACTCGAATTTATTCTTTGTACAGAACGTAACAGTTCCTTCTTTGTAAAATCGACCATCGACTGGCCTTTCCTGTCATCCTCGTTCTAAGTAATATTTTTGTGAATTACGCGATTGCATCTACGAGCATATGTTACTATTTCTACGTACTATTCACACGTATGTGACGACGAGACAGTGACTAACACTAAAGTATTGGCAAGCTGATCGTACAAGGACTTATTACCATCCGTCGTATTTATTTAGGTCTTTGGCTCTTCTTTCAATTCTGACATTAAACGGGATATAATCCGGCAATATATGAGTCTCATTTGTAACTTGTAATCTCGTACGATAGCATATTATACGTTCGGAGATATATAATTCAGAATTAGCGTTACTTGTAGAAACATTTAGAGACGTTGGAGAGAAACTTTTTTTCACGGCTATACAACTTCGTTGTTTCAAATTCTGCGACGTATCAGAAATTGTGTTACAATTTCATTAATATTACGATCACATTGTGCAAGAAAAAATATGATAAAATGTGTAATTTTGTAAAATAATAATGTAAAAAAGCAAAGAATATTAGCTTGAATTAATTAGTTGAATTAATTAGTTGAATTAAATCAGTTGGATTTGTTGAATGTTATAAAAGATTTTCAATTTCATCAATAATAATATCATCTAAAAAGATTCTTTCTCCTCCGAGCTGCGCAATTTTTACGCGTTGGAACAAACAATTGCAGTACCTACGTAACTGTGAAGGGTTCGTCCACAACGTCCCCCTCGAATCAATTATCATTTCATTCGGACGAAATTACCGATAATTCTAATGCCTGTCGGATTAGAGATCGATTTTCCAAAAAAGCACAAAAATTTTCGTGAATTGACGTAAGCGGCTTAGCGGCGTGTGTCTACGGCAGCTGTCCTGCCGATCTATCGAAAACCCATCATCTATATATATTGTTCATAGCACCAACATTAATCCCATAAATACCGAAATTATCCGGGAAGGGCTTTTTCAAAGGCGAAAAGAGCAGCAAGAATGTAATCGTCTATCCAGGTAGGAGGAATCTCTGTTATTGGGCTAAGAGAACATTTTGTGAATCCAAAAAATTCAACTATGAACTATTGAAGTTCATTTGCTTTTATCCGTCGACCGTGCAGTTTGCTTCGGTAAATTAAACAGAAAATTTATACTCGAATAGTGGTAAGGAAAATTTACACCGTGATTAACGTTTCTGTGTATCTTTATGTCAATAATTTAACCATTGCGTTATAATTTAAGTATAAAAATTAACTTAAACTACAGTCGATACAGAATAGGTCCGATATCATGTCATGACTTTTCATATCCTACGACTTAGGGGATGAAACAACCCTCCTTACCATTCTCGTGTCACAGGCAACGTTATCGATCCAGGATAGAATAGGAGTACAACATTAGTAGCACAGACGAGGTATGTGAATAAACATTGCATCTTATGGGACTTCATGCCCCATGCTCTGAAATACCGACGTTGCAAAAAAATCAATGGTTTCCTATTCTACGTTTAAACAGTGAATTGAAGAATTACTCAAAGAATTCAAGTAAAACTGTTAAGTAAATTAAGCAAGTCAAATAAAAGTAATTATTAAGTAAATCAAATGAAATTTTAAAAATTAAAAAACCTAGAAGCTCAAATACATTTTATCAAAAGAAAGGACAACCTTCTCATTTGCAGATATAGCTATTAATAATTAATTAATCCCAGAATTTTTAAAATATTTTTGTACGAAAAATGTACAAATTCGGATGTTCGAATATTTTCCATAGATCTATAAGTCAGTTATCTATATATCAAAACTACATATTATTTGTTCTTCATTAATCTACTAATCTGGATATGTACATTTACACAACCACTTAACCGAGATCGCAGACAATCAGCTCGTATTTGCCATATAATTAATAATTGTATCAGTTATATAATTAATTGTTTAACTACATAATAATGCAGTTAATAATTCACGTGGAGATGTTACGAATGGGGAGTCATCCTATCCGCGGCCCATCCACTTTCCTTTTGCGAACAAAAATTTATTAATTTCAGATATATCTATAAATAAATACTTCTTTAGATATATCTATAAATAAATACTTCTTCTATTGTACGTCGTTCGCAAAACGTTCAATATCTTGACCAGTCAATAAAAGAAAAAATTTATGTATTAACTTGATTTTATTTTAAAGAGTGAAATCTCCACATTTTTAACAATGAATTCGCTTTTTTTTCAAAGATATTTATTTCTATCAATTTTGATCAGTTTTGTACAATTTGATATTTTTCTGATTTTAATTGGTAATGATTGTTCACTGAAATTCATAAAAAAATATAATTAACTTGTAAAAAGAAGCACGATCAACTCTGACCCATTTTACTATCGAATGAAATAATTCAACGTGAGTTACGACTAAGATAGCGTGCACGAAGATCGAGCAGATGTAAGTCGATGACCTACTGCAGCTACTATTTTAATCAGCAACTTCTACAATTTGACGTATTACATCGATTACACCTGGAAAAGGTGTTACTATTGGTCCTATGTTACCCACTGTACGTTATAGAACTCTTAATCGAGTTTATATAATCATTTATACAATCGCTATTTGAGGTACAAATTGTCTATCTTACAATATACAAATCCGTCAAATAGAAATTACAAAATCTCGAAGAAAAAGTGAAAATTAAAAGAAATCTCTAAGAAAACCCTCTAAGAAAATTTCTAAGAAAATCTCTGAGAAAAAGATGTTAACTGTAATTTATTCTCAAATACCAAAATTATTACTATGCTAAAATAGTGTTTGGCATAATAAAAGATTAATTTTATCAAAGTTTGAATTAGAATCTATTTTTTAATTAATAGCTATAGAAAGAGAATAAAAATTATAAAATACAAAGTTACTTACATTTACAGTTTTTGTAATACTATTGGATCCTCTTTAGAGAACAACAAGAAGAAAAAGGAATAAAAGTATAAATTATTCAAATTTAAAATATTGAAAAAGATTAAAATTCTAACAAACTCTAATTATTATAAGAATTTCTACTCTAATATAAATATTACTAAACTTTATTTTTTAATAAATAATAATTAAAGTAAAATAGAAAAATAGAATTGGAATATAATATCTAAGGATTCTTACGTGTTTAGCTTTGATGCATCATTATATCTTTCCGAAGAAACAGGAGAAAGTTGTAAAAGACCTTTAATGAAACGTGAAATATTATGATTTATTCTTGAGAACATAATATTAATTGTTCCAAAAGTTTTGGATTATTATTGTGCATTATAATATATTAGAGACTATTTTTTCTAATCTTAAACTTCTGTTAAATATTCGTTATTAAAATTTCAAATGTACTTCATACTAATCAAATATGGCGCGCTTTTTCTGTTAAACGAAACTACTCATTATGCAAAAATCTATACAAACCTATCCGTGATAGCATCTTTTTCCAAAGAGAATGTAAGTTACTAACTACCCAATGAAAAAAGAAGACAAACGTATAAATATACATCTATCTTTATTAGAATAAGTCAAATGTTATAGTATCTCTATGAAAAGCTATCCGAAACTTACTAAATTATTTCAAATATAATTATAAAAGAACCAAATTATATAAAAATGAAACAATAGTCAAAATGTCATTTTGAAAACTCATAATACGGGCTTCCAATAAATATAACAACCAAAAAGACAATTAAAAAAAATAGATGATGTAGTTATAAACTATACTAATATTTGATATATTATTATAGAATAAAAACGTACATTAATTAAACAGAATTGGCAATAACAAGATTGTAAACGTGAATCAATAGCAATGAAAGTATTGAACTACGCTGTTAATAAATGCTATACATAATAAAACACCTTAACATTATGATTTTCATTACTAGATTAACTTCCTGCGCAACAGGTACGCGTTGTGGAGAGGTGAGGACTCGAACGAATATTATTTGTCTAATTTGTGGAAAAACAAAATANAAATAATATTTTTATATATATATATATATATATATATATATATATATATATATATACATACACATACACACACGATAATTTAATTTAATTTTGTATCAATTTATTACAACATATTATCAATTCTGTCATATTTTATTTTAATATGATTTTGTAACATTAAACTAACTAGATAAGATTAAAACTTGTAATCATTTAATGAATTATATATTAACATATTAACATTAACATAAATCATTATAACTTCTGATTCTAGTATAACTATGAGAATCATATGTAGTTATAGTGCATGAAACTTTAAAATGTTTCATATAATATATATAAATATATTCATAAAAACATTTTCTTTGTTCAAATATTTCCATGAACTACTGTATAAAGAACCAACAAGTTATTGAATGTATGTATTCTTTTTAAATGCTGACTATTTTAGATCATATATGCATTCGTTAATGGAAAAACAAATGTAAAAGATATTAATTACCTGATAACGTCTGGATAATATTCTTTCCTGCTGTCTACACTTCACACTTTTATTCCAATACTATAAATCGAGAGAAACTATATCGATTATATCGATTATTGAGTATCGCAATAGCTAACTGTAAAGTTTCACCGCACCATTGGCGCTGTAGTCTTACCTATAATAAAATAAATTATCTAACTTTGAATTAAAAAAGAATTGCTTTGTTAAATCAATATTCCAATTCCTTATTATTTATTAAATAAAACTATTAAATAAAAATACCTGTAATTTTATTTTTCTTTTATTTAATTTAAACCACAGACGAGGTATATGTATAGACCAAGCATCTTACGAGATTTCGTAGCTCGTAACCTGAAATACCGACATAGTAAAAAAATCACTGGTTTTTTTAGCGCACTCTATTTTAAATAACGGTGAGTTGGGGAACTAGTAAATGCGCCAGCAATATGATTTTTTGTTCATTACATTGTTGTCAAACTTTCAATATCGAAATGTAAAGCTCGTCTGTGACTATACCAAGTAAAACGATACAAACAAAATGTTTAATGGTATCTCCAAATTCCAAAATACGAGAGTAGTATCCAAATAGTATCCAAAATTAGCCTATTATGTACTTGTGTGTGTGTCAGAAAGAGCCCTATTCGTGTTTTACGAATTTATCGATTGATTTTTCGTTGAAAATGATAAAATTATTACTTATAACGGGATGTTTTATTTATTGAAATGTACTTAGGGAAATATATTTAGAACAGACCTGATATTTAATCGAAAAGGAGACAACATAGAAAAGATCTATTACTTTTTCAAATCATGTTTAAAAATATCTATCATGTTTTAAAATATCTATCAAAATCTAAAGTCCACGGTCTTTCGATATTTACAAATGCGCTATACGTTATCATTAAAAAATTCAATCTATAATTTTAGAAATCAACGATTTCTCTAATAACTCTATAAATTCTTTAATTACATAAACTAAATCGTGCTCGCAGCCAATTAGATCATATTATTTGTTACAGTATTCATAATTGTATCGTAGGAATGCAATTAATAATTGTATCACAAATAACAATGATTAACAATGGTTGAGATTGCTACCGAAACCCATCCTTGTCCCATCCATCCTTCTTTTACTTCAAAACAAATTTATTCGATAAAAAAAAAATGAAACTCCTTTTGATATGCGATTGCAAAATGTTCACAAATTCTTATCATTGTGCATCAGAACGACAAAAGGAGTTTTAAGAAAAAACCGATGAAAAGTAAACGAAAACACAATATTCCTTCATTGATGAAGTACCATTCAATTCAATAAATAATTCTCGGAACAGATCTGGCAACACTGTTCATATTTTTTTAATTTGAATTTTCCCCACTAGTAGTGCTGCGGTTGCAAAATCGGTACAACAGGATGTGACACGAAAATGGTAAGGTTATGTCAACCTCATCTGTGATTTAAACCAAAGAAGTACGTTTTAATTTTAAGGTTTAGTTTTATGTTCTGTTAATTTAATGAATTTAACTTACATAATTTGTGAGTACTTAAGCTTCTTCATGTTTATAATGAACGATTTTATTCTTTAAAATAATCTCCACCAGATTCAATAAAATTTTTCTATTATAAATACTATACAAAATCAGCACAAAGTTCAAATTTCATTTCGAAATTTATAAAATAAATAAAACAAAAAAAATTAAAACTCCGATTAGATAAATGCAATTACGAAAAATCGCGAATTAATCCTAATAATTAGTTCTTTTTTTACAAATAAAAATTTGATTGAATCATGAATGTTTCTATGTTGGAAATACTAGCGCCACATAGCGGTAGAAAGGTAGAACTAATCTTTTTATAAAATTAAAAAATCAGAATTATCAGTCTAAAACCGTTCTGAACAGTTTGGAAATTAAATTAAAGTTTTAATGTTTAAGAATTCCCTTTGATATTATTTCGATTTTTTATGTAATTAATTGATTACACACAATTAGGATGAAAAATCCTATATGCCTCGTCCGTGTGTCCAAATAGGGAATTTTATCCTAATTGTGTATTAATTAATTAATTACGTAAAAAATCAAAGTAATATCGTACAGAGAGAATTCCTAGCAATTAAAATTTTAATTGAATTTCCAAATTGTTTAAAACTTCGATTTATAAACCGATAATATTTTTTATTTTAATAAGACGACATTAGTGCCACCACTTCACCGCCATGCGGCACTAGTGCTTCAATATCCACAAATTGATTAAATTTTCATTTGCAAAAATCAGAATTAACTTATAAATTTTTATGATTGCATTTTCAGTATTAAACTTTTAACTTTTTTCGTCTATTTTATTTAAAATGCATGAATAAAGGTTCTTAAATTCTATTGAATGGTTCGAAAATTTCATTGAAACAATGTTTAATTTTGCGTGAACTATACATAAATACATAAAAATAATTTTTCGTGCTCTAAAATACATAAATATAAATATGTACAACGTAAATTAATCGTATAAAAATGTAAAACTCATATTTTTTAATTTCGACATAAAACAGTTCTATCATTTCGTCAGTAGGGGATAAAACTGTTTCTACGGTAATTAGTTAAAATTATTGACTAATTAATCAAACAAATTTCCAAAAAATAAAAAAATACTTTTGCAGAATTAATCTATGAATTTCTTTATCAAATCTTTCTAATTATATTCTAAATTTTTTCTTTCTGTTAATTTGATAAAAATTTTATGGTACTGATTAATAGCACATATTCATTTTGAAAATCGATTTTATGATATAAATTCTTAAAAAAAAATTGCATTTATTTAGATGTCAAAAAGTAAATGAATGTTTTCAATGATTCATAAATGTTTCATTTTCTCTAATCTTCTTAATCTGTCCCTAACTAATATATTTTTAATTGTTCATTATATAAATTGACCAATGGGATCATCTCATAGGATAAGATAAATATCATCAGGAACCGTAAATTTTCAGAAACGAGAATAATCCCATCTCATCTCATTTCGATTATTTGAAAATCAAATTCAAAATAAATTTATTACTCAGATGCAGTTTTAAAAGTTTGAGTCAGATTCTGATGCACGCGATATAAATTTTCATACGTGGGTTGAATGTTGATGGGGATTTAAAATAACGAACTAAATCATACGAAAAAGGCCGAACGTTGTCGATTCATTGCTCGAGCAGACTCGGCTTCTGACCCGAACCCGAACCACATTCGTTATTCGTTACTCGGAGAGTGTTAACATTTTCGCAGTCAATGTTTTTCTATTTGTTTCTATCGTGATTAAACGTCTATACTGAGTGATATATAATAAAGTGCTTTTATACTATTCGGTGCAATATAGAAAATCGGTTACAAAAAAGAATAATTATGGCTGTAACAAGTAATGCTATGTATAACGCAAGAACCGTCGCTCCATCGTTCATGTCGTCAAACGTGTATTACAGTTGCGTACCTCATTGTAAAAAAGAAAATCAGCATAAAGTTATACTCGAGCATATCGAAATTGTGAAACCTCCGACGTTTAATTACTGTTCCTGTGATACGATGATGGAAACTGATGAAGACGGATGTGATTATTCAATGGCATCAGACTATTTGAATAATGACTCCGTAATTGTAGAAGCAGCGGTACAGAACCGGTTAAAAGCTCATGAAAAACTACAAGTTGTACAACGAGCAGTTCATGATGTGGATGTGCCTCAACGCAAGAATCGGAAACGACACAACAGCGATCTCAACTCTACATGTCAACTGAAAAAGTTTCGGAGAGGTAAAAATGGATTTATAATTTCATCTTTTTCGTCCCTTCTGTGAAGAATAAATAAAAACGTGTCAATGATCTGTTTGTTAATATGTTTTATAAAACCGCGGTCTCATCAATTTATATTCGTATATGCTTCAAATAGATCTTGTTAGAGGTCGTTGTTTGTTCTTCTTTACTTTTAAGCGGGAGACTTTTAAGCGCGAGAAGATATTTATTGTAATGAATTCTTTAGACTTATATCGAGTATCTCTTTTTGAAAAAGTTTAAAAAGAGGCAGAAAGAATTTTTGTTTAAATTCTTTTAAAGTAACTATGAAATTTATTTAGTCGCTACGTCATTGTACCCGCTAATAATAAATATTGAAATATATGAATACTCAGTTTTTTCCCTTCTATGGGAAAAAGGTTGTATATTTATATGTGACCACAGAGATTTTCATCCGATCCTGGCATTAAATTTATTTTGAAGCTTAATGCATCCTGTCATCTTCTGCACCATGGATAATGGTATGCAATGGAAAGCATGGATGCTAATATTTTTTCATAAACTAATGACACTTAGTAAGTTTGGTCTTTTTTTGATGGTAAGGACACAATTTGCTGAACAAATAAGTGGCGTAGGAGATATGTAGCTAAATTAAGAGTTAAGGCTGTGGGTTTCCTTTCAGAGGCGGTGGTAAGGACTATGTACTTGGTGATACAAGGAGTACAAAGGATTGTGGATCAACTACTATGTCTTATGAATCTGAAGCATTAAGCATTAATAACAATATGGAAGAATCTATGATTACAAATGAAAACTGCTGTTGGATAGGAGGTAATCACAATATTTTAAATAATTCAAATTATCAAGAATCATTCAATAGTGAGAATAAAGCAATTGAAAACACTATTGAATATGAGAAAATTTTATTTGAAACACATGGATGTTCAATATACCAGTTTCATAGATTGCAACTGGTTAGTAACGATGATACTGAAACAGAATTTTAAATTAAATAAAATAATTAAATAACATTTGTAATGTTTATATTTTTTGTATTTGTTCACAAAGCATACATTTACTATGCACTTATGCATGTCATTACATTGTACCATATAATAAAAAATAAATACTTACTTTTCTAAATTACAATTTTCATTATAATTGTATAATATATTATTAACATTAAAAAATATTTAAATTAATGTGTAAATGAATAAACTTACAAAAAGATCATAATTCCATCTAGGGTTAAATAATATAATGCTTTTCACGGTATAATTCAGTTTAAAAAAATCTGTATTAAACTTAAAACATATGTTCAATTATTATGTATACAACTAAAAATATTTTTTAATGTAATTCAATATCAAAATAGCATTGAATTGTCCTCATTTCTCTCATCTTCAGCTTTAGCAGCTAAACTTTCCAAATCTCCTTCACCATCAAATCTAGCTTGTGCAGATTCAGTTTGACCAGCTGCTTCACCCTGATTTTGTTCTCTCTCTTCTTCATTTTCAGGAAGCTACAGCAGATATATTTCATTTTATCATATTTAATATATTATTTTTATCATATTTTATATATTATTTTATCATGTTAATTATATATTCATTTATTTAATTGGCTTTAAAATACCTGTTGATTACCAGAAGATTCAGGTCTTGATTGATCTGCTTCTGCCAGATCTTCGTTGTAACCTGGTTTAATGGAAGATGTTAAAGGCAAAGTACTTGTAGAATTACCTGAAGATGTCCCCTATAAAATATACACAATAAATATAAAATATTATTTTTTCTAATATTTAAATATGTGTTTATGATATTTACTGGCATGTCTAAATGATCTATTAGAGGTACATGTGAAATAGATGATGAAATTCCGGCTTGAGATGATGAAATTAATTCTGCTATAGAATGTTTTGCTCTTAAACCTAATATTACATCTGTCTCAGAATCTTCGTCACTAGATTGACAGCTTTCACTGGCAGTTTGATCAGTTGTTTCATTCTACAAAAAGTTAAGAGAAACATAATTAGTTTGAAAATTATTATTTCATATTTAATTGTAAATACGTTTTATAAATGTACAAACCAATGGATTACTTAAAGATTGTGTATCTTGTAAAGCACGCAATGATCTCCATAAACGAGGACGCAATCTGTGATCTTCACTTATTGCCTTAATTTCCTTTAATATAATAATCAGATAGTCTGGTCGTTTTTTATTTACGGAGATGAGTGAACTTAATACTTCTTTCATTTCGAAGCTATATAATCAATTTTATAAAAACATCAGTTCGGTACATTCGCAGAAAATAAGTAATTGAAAAATAATCTAATGGTAAAGACATACCTTAAATTCTGAAATGGATTATCATCATTTGTCACAGATGGTAATCGAAATGATGAGTTTGTCTCTTCCCAAAGATTATCAACTTGTTGTTGAGACATTTCATTCGTTAAAATATTACTACGCATAACACTATTCTCTCGTTCTTGTTGCTGTAAATTTGCCTGCAGTTGCAAATTTGAAGAATATTGCGTTTCTACTCCACTTAATGGAGGCAAAGATATATTATCAGCTCCTTGATCCCGATTACGTTTGTCTTTGCTTTAATTAAGATATACAATATATTTATATTAAATTATGAATTTCATTCTCAAAGATTGTTTTAAATAATTTACATATTTACATACATAAGAGAAGTATTAACACTTGATATAGTATTTCCTGAAGTTGAATTTGCAATAGCTCCAGGAGTAGTATCAGTCACAGTTTTTGCACTTCCTGAGAGTAAGTTTTGTCTGGAATAGCTGCAAATGTGGGAAAGAAATATATGTATATCAATTTAAATATACAATCACGTTCAAATTATTCATACCATGCTTAAGGAAGCAAGATGTGTAATATAGTTAAGATGGTAGAAAACTATATGTTTTTAAATACACTGTCTGCAGAAACTGAGAAAAAAACACAACAATACCACAGAAGGAAACAAATTTTGGTTATTATTGACTGAGTGTTTATTGTTAGTTAAAGTCAAAATATTTCAAAAATATATATATATATATTTATATATATATTTTCAAACACATATTACATACCTATAATTTACGTACCAATATACTATCCTCATTTAGATTCATATTTATTAAACGTTGGTCTATAATATCAAATCTTTACAGGTTTTATATGTGATATAACTTAAACGAGGGTAGTAATAAGTAAAAAGTACAAGACAAAAAATACATAGATAGATCGTGATGTTTATTACTTTATGCAATGATACATTAGATTTACACAAAGATAGGAGGTGGATGTGCACGATCTATTGGATATAAAATATCTAAATCCATTAAAAAAAATACTTCCTTTTTTTAATGGTATTCAATTGAAAAGGAAATATCGATTTCATGTTGAGAAAAGATCTATAAAATTGAATTCCTTAAGTCATAAAACAAATTATATTTTGAAGTTTTATCAAATACATTTTTGTATTAAATGATTACATAATTGAAAATTTCGATTTAATGCATGATTCAAATCAGTTGTATCAATATAAATAACACTTTCACTACACGTGGACAAATGATTGATATCAATTAACATATATATGTGTGTGTGTGTGTGTGTGTGTGTGTGTGTGTGTGTGTGTATGTGTATGTATACTATTACCTTCTGAAATTGTCCCAGTAGTTGTTTGCCCTATTGCCAGGAGGAACTTGGTTATTTAATTGTTGTTGCTGATGTTGAGAATTGACAGAAGATGTTGCACCAGTATGGGATAAAGCAGGTGAAGAATTTGGCAATGATACCAAATTTGGCAAAGATGAACTTGGTGGTAATGCAGAATCTAATGTTTCACCAAGATGATGAATATTGCGGCTTAAATTAGAATATTCATCGTTATTCTCGCTATTGTTCCGCTGCTGTAATTGCGTTTGTCTCAAATGAACTTGTAACTGATTAATAGCTGTACGCATAGCTTGTAATTCACGTTGTTGAGACCATAATAGTTGACAACATTGTTGAATTGTAGTTCCCATCATTTGAAGTTGTTGTGCTTGAGAACCTAGTAATAACTGTCGGTAGTACTCTGTTGAACCTATAAATGTGTATTATTGTATTTAAAAGTTTACTATATTGTATAAATATTGAATACAATTTTTTTAATTTTATGTATGGTTTACCATGTTGTAATTGATTTAACGGGGGCGGTGGATATGTCCACCAATTTCCATTGAATCCATTCTCAATTGCTGTTGTTTGGGGCCCAATGTCCATTAAATTTTCGGAAGATATACCATCTACACTTTGATCATTAGATCCACCTATATATCAAAATATAATTTTAAAATTAGTATAATGTAGATAATATATATGTTAATTACCTATCGTTGTTGGAGTTGGCCAAATATTAGCGGGAGTACCTGTATGACTAACATGTGAACTGGAACTTCTATGACTATTTAAATCACTTGGTCCTCCCATATCGCGGTTAGTACTAGATGGTTCCTATTATTCAATAAAATAATTATAAAATAAAAATAATAAAATAAATATTGAATTTTATAAATATTGAATAATTGTATAAAATAAGTACCTTCCGCACAATATCATCAATTTGACGTCTTCTTTCCTGAGCAGATTGAACTTCATAATTATTATTATTACTTTGCTTTTTCTCAGAATTAGTTGACGCTATAAGAGATGGAGGAGGAGTTGATGTCGGAAAGACAGATGTAGAATTAGAATGCATTGTTGATAATGGTTGTTTTATTCGTTGTAATTCTGCTCTAGTAGACATTAACAAAGCTGATTGTTCTCGAAGTTCCCGCGTAACTGCCTATAAATTAGATTTCAGATTGGAATTAGATTAGATATTATGCAAAACATAACATGTAACTTTTAATCGCATTTATTTATACCTGAATTTCTTCAACAGTTGGTCTTTCTCCGGTATTTCTGATTTTTTCATGACTTGTTTCATCAGCATCGCTTTGACGTTCAAATGAAATGTTCGTTCCACTTTCATCTTCATTTCCATCGATATTAGCTGTAGTTTCACCATTTACATCTACTTCAGGTTCAGGATCAGAGTTAGAATCAAGACATTGCCCTTTTGTCGCTTCTTCCATTAATGATTTCAAATGAACAAGTTGTGCTTTCATAGCTTCTAATTCAGCAGCTTTGTCTCTCCCAAAATTCCTTGAAGAACTTCTTCTTGAACGTCTTCCCGAAACTCCATCAGAACTCTAAAATAATATTAAGAAAATACTTACAACTATATTATTTTTAATTGTATTAAATTAATATAATAATGTACTAACACAGCTACCCCTATCAGACAAAGATTCTGCAGCTTGTAATTCTGCTACAAGATGGTCCATATTTTTTTTCTTTGTTTGAAGTTGAGCCAATTTTCCCCTCAGTGCAGCTGTTTCATTTTCAAGTTGTTCAACATTTACAGGTAATGGTAATGTTAAACCAATTGAATTTTGATTTTCTTGCTGTAAAAGAGCTTGTTGAGCTTGACGTGCTTCATTTAATCTTTCTCTAACGCGTAATTGCATTCCCACCAAGCTAGCTTGATGTTCTTGTAGTTGTGCAAGTTTTCTTTGTGATTCTTCCATCTTTTTACGTAGTTGCATTTCTCTATTCACATCGCCATTTTCTTCTCCATCTTCCCTACTATTTTCACTATTCTAGAAAAGAAATAGTTAAAAAATTCTATAATTCACCTATTATAGAGTAAAGCAGATATTAACTATATGTAAACTAATGTAAACTAACACACATAGAATATAATTTATAAATTTGTAACTAAAAGAGGCATGCAAAGTTATATACACCCTTTGATTAGTTAGTAAATAACAATTCTATAAATTCAATAACCTCACAAAATATCCCATGATTTTGATATTGTTCCAAGAGTTTAGTTAGTTTTCTTTCACTGTCATGAAGATCCTCCACCATTCTACTTAACTTCTCATTTTGAGCTTGTGCACGCTATAGTATAATTATATGTAGAGAAAAATACTTAACAATAACAAAAGATACACAAGCATTATGTTATGACTAATGACTTGTATACTTACTGGATCACTAGACTGATTAAGTGAATCCATCAAAGTTGATGTTACTCTGATATAATCTCTGATTTGATTTAAACGTGATTCTACTTGGCTCCTATCAGGCTATAATACATTAAACATACTTCAATAAAAGTTTTGGAATATTGCAGATAAAATAAAAACAAAATATTTTAGTATCATAAAAAGAATATATTACCATTTTATCAACATTTGAAGGTTTTGTTCCTTCGAGTCTTGGAGGAGATTGAGTTTGAGAATCAGTTGGAGGAACCATCTTTTGCCAATGCGAATATTCTTCTGCACTGTAATTATATGGTCGTCGACCACCAAATGATACTAAGATAATAACATTTTTGAATTATTAATAAACGCAATATAAAAATACAAAAATAAATACGGTTAGATATGTACCAAATTCAGGTATATCTTGATAAGATGTAGATGGTACTGAAGAAATTGATCTTGTGTTACTGTTTTTTGTTATCCTTAAGTGTTCTTGTTCACTGACTGGTTTCCAATCCAGTTGGTACTATCACATATGATTTATAAAATCAATTAAACACACAAATAATTGTCAATGTTTTCTAGAAATGATGACTGAAATACAGAAACTCTACTGCCTCAAAGTAGAATTGTATCTGGATATGTATTCTTAGAGAGAAGTTCCCCACTATTCAGCTATCTATTAATAGATTATCTTTTAAACTACTATATACAGATTGCCGTATAAAGTTTTCATTTGGAAAGTTCAAGTTACACCAAATTAATGTTATTTTTACTTTCTTATAATGCTGGATATTATTGAATGTTAAAATATTCTTTCAAATTTTATCTGAATATATGACAACATTATTCAAAGTAATAAAGTTTATTAAAATTTTAATTCTCTTTTACTTCCTAGTAGGACTTTTGATTAAAAAAAAAAAAAAAAAAAAAAAAAAAAAAAAAAAAAAAAAAAAAAAAAAAAAAAAAAAAAAAAAAAAAANAGTGCTGTGTATGTCCATGATAAGCAGAACGGATTGCAAATTGATTAGCAGCTGACCGTTCTCTATTTCTATCATTTCTCCTATTGCTTTTCGGGAGTGTGCCTGTGTTGCGTGGACCATCGTTAACACCGGGCGACATGTTCTTTGCACAAAATATTCTTACAGTCTTGGAAAAGTACCTGCCTGTTTGTTGACTTTTCACAATTAACCTTATTGCACAACTTTTGCGACTTTAAAAAAACGTGATTTTATGCGAGTAAGAAGGTGTCATTTACCTGCAAGTATTACAGAGCCAATTGTGCGAAAAGATGCATTTCAAATAATAAATATTCGACTGACTCAAAATTCGTCTCGACGAAATTTTACGTGCAAGACGGAAGTGTAAAAGTATGAATTGGTATTCACCACGCTTTTGCGTCAAAATTCTTGGCAGACTAATAAAAAGAATGATGGACTATAAATAAGTTAGGCCATTGACGTATTTACTACGATGATTATATGAATATATCGATTGGAATTTCAAAATCACTTTTGTTACTTCATAGCTGCGGCCATTTTTAAATACTTCTTTGACATGTTTGGTTAAATAAGAATTGCATTAACAAAACAGGGTATTTAAATTTCCTATTTAAATGTTCTTTACACGAGAATAATTGTTCAAATTAGTATAATTATAGTACGTATAATAGTACTTATATTCTTTAACAGTTTCTCTTAATTTTCGTATTATATATTCAAAGTAGATGTCGACATTTATAGTTAATGTGTGGCAATAGAAACAAAAAGCAAAACAGTTTCTTTTCTACAAGATATTATTTATTAATAATTTTTGTTATTACAATTGCACTTCAATTGCATTATATTTTATCTTTTTAAATACAGTAATTTAATTCACGAAGTTATATTGCTCAATATTTGATATGAAATTTATATATTAAATTTATCTATGAGTTTAAATTTAAAAAATATTTCCTCCAAATCTGCAATACCGACACGTTAATAACGCATAGCATTAGTTACGCGAGTAATTTTTGCATTTTCATAGATAGCGCTTGTATTGACAGACGGCGGCATCTGGTAACAGAGAGCAAATTACTCTGAGCGCACATGGCGCCATGACACTTGCAGAGGGACGTCTTTTCGCGCGTATAGCCTGGGGGGTTAATAATAAATAACTGATTCCGTCACATGTACGCTACTTCTACGTGCTTTACATCTAGTCTTTAGAATCTAGGTAGCGCCTATGACAGACGACGTAGATCTCAATAGTGTCGCACCCGCGGCTTGCATTCCTTCGAAGTATCATTCGCAAGCTACTGACTCGCGCAGATCCTTGAAACGTTTCAAAAAGAAAGAGAAAGTTAAAGATTGAAAGTAAGCAGAACACGAGATCCGTCGTATCGATGCTCGTTGGATCGGTTGATTACTGTCAAATATCATATGTTCTTGTTAAGGCTAAGTGCAGGATTTTACGTTTTCTTCTATACCACTTTACCCTGGTGCAAAACGGGTGTGCACCAGTGGTTACGTTTCGTGTGTTAGTACATGCTGTGCAATTTTCTTGAAGTTTGCTTGGATTTATCTTCTAACGGTGTGAAATGCTGAGAAGCTGGCAACATGCATACAGCGGCATAGACACGGACACACGGCTTAGTACCTGTGAGTATTTACTTTTAGCATTTCATTTTCTTATTGTAACGAATGTGTGTAGAAAGTATTAGAGGTTATATTGTGTACAATCTACACTTGACATTCATATAGAATACATACGTTTGCACTACAGTATAAACTTACACTATAGAATACATAATATGTACATATAAATTTTGTGAAAGCAATTGATATGTGTATTATCAAAATACGAATTATTGGTGTATTTTAATTACATCACGTAAATTTGCTACACAATTTTAATTCATATCAATGTCTTATTTAAATTTTATGTTTTTCATTAAGCATTGACTAGGCAGAGCAAGTATGAATCACAGAAAATATTCTGATACTTTACTTAATTCAAAGAATTTTTAATTGAGAATTCTTAATTAATTCTTTGAATTGAGAATTTATTGAATTTCTCAGATTTATCAACATCATGTTGTTAAAACCATACAGTCAAATAAAGTTCAAATTTTTTCCTTAATAATAATCTGTTTCATAGAAATATCCAAGTCACCAACGTTCTCCTTATTGAAATATTAAACATACAATATTTGATGTTATTAATTTAATCAAATATTCAATATCAAATTTCTACCAAAGGCTGTGAAATAGTAAATTGTGGAGAATCAGTGTAATTGAACGATGACGAAAATGTAATTAAAATGACTCGAGCCGGGGAGGCGTAATTGCATTTAATTCAAATCAAAATAAAATTCATTTGACTCGATGTCACGTCGTGTGCGTCATCTTTGATTAGGTTCAACGATTATACAAGGACGAAATCATCATTTGCCAAGAAAGAACAATAAGGACTATTTCTTCGATGCTTTGCATTGTACGTTACGTGCATCATCTTTGATTAGGTTCAACGATTATACAAGGACGAAATCATCATTTGCCAAGAAAGAACAATAAGAACTATTTTTTCGGTGCTTTGCATTGTACGTTATCGACGTACCATCGACGATGTTAGAGCTAGATGTACAAATGTTATATACAAATGTCAACTATATTTATGGAATTTTCGCGCGAATAGGCTGAACGTTGCACTTCAGTTTGACTACTTGTTGCATAATGCATCGATCTCGGTGACCTAACCCAACTGTGCAACGTCTTTATGCGCTCGCTCTTGTTTGCATTGCACACGTGTATGCCCGTGAGGCGCTCGTTGAACGATCAGACGATGATACGCGCATTGCCGCGCGACACCCGGTATACATGTTGTACCCTATGAAAAGTCGATACATTTGATTTCTTTCATTCAGCAATATCGACTGATGGCCTTGTAATAATTTCACCGCGAATGATCGATAATACGGTTAGCGTGTTAATACTAAACAGAAGGCTTGATTGTATCGGCTGATAGCCTACCTGTACTTTCTAATCTCCAACAGAGACATTTATGGAGGATGGCCGTGAATCCACGTGAATGTGCGAATACGTAAAATAAGTGGATCCAACCGATCAAATTATCAATGATACTGAGACTAAACAAATATTCGATTTTTTTACTATTAGCAGTCAGTGAGAATGAGATTTTCGAAATGTATGTACATATGTATAAATGGTAAAATATGCGTCAGACCTTTGAACTTAACTATAAAACTTGTATCAAAAAAAAGAAAAATTGAAAAATATATATTTTAATTAATTTCCGTGATTTTCTATTGATTCGGCAGAATCGAACTTAACTATAAACTTAACTAAACTAAATCGAACTTAACTATAAAACTTGTATCAAAAAAAAAAAAAAAAAAAAAAAAAAAAAAAAAAAAAAAAAAAAAAAAAAA
>NIPQ01093298.1:0-16489 GCA_002806875.1 Lepidotrigona ventralis hoosana
TTCTGACGCACTGCTTTTTTCGTTCGACTCTTCTCAATCTGTTCTTTCTATTTCTCTTCTGGTTTCAACTTATCGGTTTGTTTCGGCCTCTTTCTAACCACTTTCTCCGCAAATTTACAATGCTTTCACTTTTAATAAGCAGTTGCGCACTTCTTTCACGATTTGATGAGTTCACTTCAGGTACCGAGAGAACTTGTAAAATTGAAATTCTTCCAGAACCGTAAAACACCAAATTGTGTCCTCTCTTGATCAATAACTTTTAATAAGCAGTTGCGCACTTCTTTCACGATTTGATGAGTTCACTTCAGGTACCGAGAGAACTTGTAAAATTGAAATTCTTCCAGAACCGTAAAACACCAAATTGTGTCCTCTCTTGATCAATACCTTCATGATGAAAACAAATTTTCATTTATGCTGGCGATTTATAGTTCACGCATAAAATACGTAAAATATTTTTTTCCCTCGAACTCTTTCTAGAAGATTTAAAGGCTCTGTAAAGATAAGCAATTTACATTTGAAAAGAGATTGTATACATATATATGTATGTACATTAAAATTAACTTGTATAGAGATCGCGATCAGAAATACAATGACTTTAATAAGAGCAGTTGCCAATTAAATGCATAGAAATATTGAATTTTATTAAAATAAAATATATTTTAATGAAAAAAGAAAATGAAAATCAATATCGTATTGATATCGCATTGATTTGGTTATTTCTTATTTTTTAGGCTCATAAAATCTTATTGAAGAGAAGACAAATCTGTTTAAAACTTTACAAAGAAATGAAATTTTGTAATTTATAAAAGTATTCTACTATGCAAGATACGTCGATTATAATCCATAAAGTGAGTGAATATTTTAAGTAAAAATAATTACACGAATATAACAAGTTAGTTTTGTCCGCATGCATTGCAGGGCGATACTAAAAATTAAAACCAGAAAAGTTTGTTGCAATTTTGATAAGGAACTAATTATATTCGATAGTGATAGCAAAAGTTATGTAAATTTCTGTACAAACCCGTGACATTTCGAACATTTACTGGAAACTTGTCCACGAGGAATTTAATCTAACCAACTATAACTTGCTAATTATCACATCGATATTCATACCTATCCGACGAGAGATAAACTTTAACGACAGTTTAATATTAGATTAATGTTTAAAAAATAAAAAATTCATGTTTTTTAAACGATAAAGCATTCCACTTCTTTTTCCTCGCATAAAATTTAACAATTGTACTTCAAAATTTAATACTAAATGAAAAAAGGTTAATAGGAAAAGTACTCAAGCACAAAGAAATAGTACAAAAGCACAACAAACCTATCATCTTATTAAAATTATTTTGTGATTCTATTCCACTTACTTACCAAACATGATTGAGTAGCACGAAACTAGAATACGATATCGTTACACTAATGCTCTTTAAATACCTGATGCATGTAAAACTTCTGAATAGCCCGAGGGAAGATTAGGGATTCGAATGGTGGAATGTAGTCACGGGACAGTGGCACGGCATGCTTTGTAAGGGAGACACGTGCATCACATGTTTAAGTTTTAAGTGACGGTCAGAGTCCAAACATGTCGCGGACAAGTTAAAGCTTACACAACTCACCGCGACAGCATCTTTCTTTAACCTTTTGCAATTCAACGCACTTCAGAATCTAATAAATCACCTGAAAAAAGATCGTAAGATTAAGTACGGTATTGTACAAGACGCGAATTGTTTTATGAAAATGTTGCGGTTTCTTGTTCACATAATGATATCTCATTCTTAGTTGTACAAGAATAAGATTAACATCTATTAAGTATTTATTGTGCGTGAAATATAACATCATACTTGAATCAATGATATTGCATTTTCTGGATTAATAATGATCTTGTATGTTAAATTTTGAATCATCTATCTTTCTAAAATTATATTTTATATAAGTAGTTCTTATTCATTTTACTTTCATAGATTTTAATTGTTATCTAATCTCAATGTTCTTGTTATATTTGACAGTAAATTAGTAATCAAACGCAACTTTACAGAAACAGGGAAATATAATGCCTAATATGAAAGTATGAAATATAGCTGAAATGCGAAAACAGAAATTAAAGAGCCAAGAGAGGGTGTCACAGTGTCAGCTACGGTGAAAAATTTGCCAATTAAAAAAATCTCATTTCTCCCGGTAACGAGGGGTGGCGAGCAATTAACGTCAGCGGCGAAAATGATTTATGGGGTGAGGAGGGAAGGATGTAGGTCGTAGGCGAGAGGCTAGCTTATCATAAATTAATGAATTATCAGTACTCGGTATGGAGAGCACGAGGGAGGAAGGAACGCGCGCGCACGTGGTACGTCAATATGGTATTTAAAATATTCATCGATGCACTCCGGTGTACAAGAAATTTTCTCTAAGCCCTATTTATATCACGTAAAATTTTTATACGTGCCGATAACTTCCTTTGGCGTGAAAGCACCGATGAAAAAAAAAATTGAAACAATAGTGTACAACAATATGCACTCATCACCAGTTATTATGGTTCTTATCAGAAATTGATAAAAAATTCAATCAAAACGTATATTACGCATAGACCATCTCTAGTTTCCACTAATTGGCAAAATCATTAACAAGAAAAATATATAGAGTAATCGAGTTAGATATCAAAATGTACGTTCACTAGCAAAATATGTCTCGTGACATGGTACGAATTAGAGTATTTCACAATTTACCTTGATGTATTCTTTAACCTTTATTGATTTTACTATCTTTTTCTCAAAGAGAAAATAATTCTCAAAAAGAACATAATTCTCTTCCTCATTTACGATCTATTAAGAAAACACTTAAACCATAACCTAAAATGAGATTCAAATTAAAATTAGATGCAAATTAAACCTTAAAACTTTAAAATTTTAAATTAGACAACTTAAAAAGAATTATGAAGAAATATGAATGTGAAAACATACATGGAAATGTTTCCATCAGTTTATTTTTTTATTTTTTAATCTCGCATACTTGAATAACGTATTTCCTCCAAAAATCGCATTTCTCCCTAAACGTTATCGCGTATTCCTACATCGTCGACTGTAGCTGCTTACGGGGAACGTAACTCACTAATCAACCTATAGGAGGCGCCACCGTCGCCAACATGGCCACGTGCTAGACGTGTTTACGCGAACTGCGTCATCTTTCGTATTTTTCTTGCTGATACACTAAAGTGTTAGCCACGAGATTACGGTGCTGAGTATCGTCATGTCATGCGTGTGTGGTGACTGACAGTCATTAACGTGCTCCTCGTGGGCATGGCGGGTGTGGATGCGCCTGTACCACGGTGCACCTGCAACGTCAGGAATCTGGCTACCTGTTCCGCTGTCAATCAGGATTCACCCACGAGTAGAGTCGTAAGAAGTTACAGGCCGCATGGAAGCCTCGCCAGATTACTTTACGACAAACAGAAGGCGGACGAACAGCTCGAGGCGTACGACAAAACTCAGGTAAATACTCAGCGCGATGTAACTAGGTTACATCTCCAATTCAATCCTACATATCTGTACCTAAACCGCGCGTACTCCGTTCTTCATATCGCCGCCTGAGGTCACGTCAGTGGCCTCAGGACCGTAGATACACTATGGTGTTTCCGAGTACACTGTTACAATTATATAATTTTTTTTTTTTTTTTTTTTTTTTTTTGTTNTTTTGCTTGGACGATTCACGAAATATTTAACTATCGAATTAATTTTACAATGAACTCGTTTTCATTGTGCACGCATGCACGTATTGTAAATGTAATCCGATGTTGTAAAAAGAAATTCACGTTACTTGCCCCTCTGAAGTTCGATACAGGTTTGATCGTGCTATGTATATTGAAAGCTGGGATTTGTTTAGTGGGTCAGATAAGATAGCAAAATTTCGAATGCAGCTGATTCATCCGTTATTTTCGTATTATTCGATGCTTAACCAAAGCACGTTCCTTGCTAACCTCAATCACGTCTAATTAAAATGACGTCGAGGAGAAATGTTCTCTTTTCTTTTTCTGTCTCCGAGAATGAAGAACCTCTTGAATCTGGTCTTGGTAAATTCCGAGTGGTGCACGGGCCAACAGGATAATTGAGTTGCCGGAGGAGGAAGTAGTCACTGAGGCGAAAGCAAGGGGGAGGGAGCAAAGAGAGCGGTAATAATTAGTACAATTACCGCACAAGGCCAACCACTGACTACCCTCTCTTTCCTCCGAACGACGCTACTCAAGAGTCAAGAGCATGCTCGGTAATTACGGGATAATTACGTTCTTGATATTCCTGAAACATCTTCAAACACTGATCCGGACCACCATCCAAAGCGTCTCGCTTCGCTCTATTTATAATTATCCGTCCCTGCGGCTTCCTCCAATTTAACTTTTTTCGAAGTCACGGTCGGTCACGCCAACATCGTGATCGTGCTACATCTATGAAAAGCAGTCATAAGGCAAAAGCCTGCGAGCTTGGATGCTGTTAGTAGCGCTAGTTGCACAACTTGGAACGTCCATTCTATTAATACCGACGACAGCGTGTCATAGTTCGCGTTTTGAGTCCTCGTTGCGTACGTGATTATGAACAGCGTTGAAAATGATGGCTCCGTTAGGAAGAAATAGATTTTACTCTGTAAGATAAGGTTAACAATGGATAATTGAATTCGGAGGTCGGCCAGGTGTACACGATGAGATTAAGAGTGTTTGAAACTTAAGATACTAGAAAGATAAAATTTCTATGATCGATGATAATATTTTGAAATTAAAAATTATGCTATGATGTATAGCTTACGTTTCTTAGCGAAACTCCTGAAAATGGAAAGTGTCTGTATTTTCTTCTTCTATTTTCTATTTTCTATTAAATGCTTTCTACTATGAAACTTCATTTAAATGTATCTGTCTGAAGAATGTATGACCCGTTTCTCTAACCAATTCATGTTAATTCTTTAATACTCGCGAACGAATAAAAATTTTATTTCCCAAATTTCTCGCGAAACGAAGTAAAGTTTTTTTGTCCTCGAGTCTGAGCTTATTCCTACGCTTTGAGCTTATTCCTACCTTCAAACAACAATCTCGAACGCGTCTTTTACATCTACGTCGTTTCACATCCGGCCAAAAGGAAAAACAGGGGGAAAAGAAACACGCCCCTTTACGTTTTCCATTACGTAGCTACATAGGTTGGAAATCCGTAGAAAGTCGACTGGCACGCCCGACGCGTCCGATCGCGTATTTATTCATCTAGCGGAAGAAAGAAGCTTTTATCGGTGTTTGCGAGAACCTTTTGCCGCGCGACAGAGAGCAAATCGATTCGGAGAGCCGCTCGCTCGAGCAGGTGCTCGCAGGAAAAGGGAAGAATCCCATTCGGTCGCGTGAAACGAGAAATTTGAAATTCGTGCGGAGGGACGCCCCCGCGAGATTTCCCTCAACCCTCCGAACGCCGACCGAAATCGAGGCGAGACGTTGCTCCTCTCTCTCTCCTCGCCCCCTTGCGTGGCAGGCACTAGGTAGTTCTCTGTGAACCTGCCATCGCCTAATATCCCTGAGCAGTCTGAAAACTTTACTCTCAGGCCCGAGTGGCGTAGATGCGTCGACCCGGTGGTGTTTTAAGGTTTTTAAAAGACTGCTGGCGCCATCAGTTTCGCTCGCGGATCCTCCTCTCGCAAGAGAGAGATAGCAGCGGAATAGAGAGAAAAAGGGTCGCGTAGGGCGCTGCCTTGAAATATTAAGTGACTGATGGATGAGACTCCTGAGGGGAAGAAAGAGAAAACCCCTATACCCGAGACACCACTGCGAGATACTTCCGTTCTTTTGCGTTTCCCTTAGCCTACACATAGTGTCCCATTTCTTGGAAAATTTTAATTTTCATCAGTCCTCGGGATCAGTCGCGGAAAGTCGCGAAACGCGCGTACCTCGAACTCGCTCGTAACGATAATGCGGCAGCACTCGTGATAATCATGTTTATTACCTTTCTGAAGTGTCGCAAAGGGAAGTTCTGCTTGCGAGCAACTTTGGCGAGGCTAATGACGATTCGCTTTGACCATGAATGTCTCTGTCTGCTTGACCAGGTCCAACAGTGGTAACAGTGAAACGCAGTTTTAAGCTTAACCTTCTTACGCCCACGGTATCTCAGTGTTAATTATGTAACGTTATGGATGAGAATATGAATTGCAAAAAAAAAAAAAAAAAAATAAAAAAGTNTTTGACTATGGGATGAAGAAAACATTACATACAGTATATATTAAAATATGCAAAATAAGGACAGCCATTATGTGAAAATTATTTGCTGGAGTTGATATTTTGTACATGAGTAATTAGATTTGCAAAGAAATGTTTTATGGTTCTCGTCTATCATGAATATTAAAAACTTCGAACAGCGAAGGAGACTATGGTTATGTAACACGTTGGAAGAATGTAAATATTACGTACAGTCTAAGAGGAAGAGATTATTTTTGAACGTGAATTATAATTTTTCAAAAATTATTTTTTCTCTCAAGCTTTATGTCATAATTGAGAATTTAAGCGGAATTGTGTTATGGCACGTTAAATTTAACCGTGACCTGCAATAGTCAAGAATTCGAGTAACAACTTCCATTCATGCTCTTTACGCTATAAATAAAATGTTGATTAATTCGCGAATATTAATTGCAAACGAATCTCAATCAATTTTTTAGAATGCAATAATATTTTGTTTAATATAACAATCATCATTTGAAAGAGATACCCGTAGTAAAGCTTGAAGAATATTTGTCTATCGTATTATTTATGATTATCGATCGTACGTTATATTAAAAATACCAACAGACTTGACGATCAAACTTGGTTTTTACATCAAACTAACAGTGTCACGGAATTTACGCTAACTCGAACAATTTTTGACACAAAGAAACATAATATGTTGTTCATTAATACTCCAATTAATACTCAAATAAGATTGCAGCTCCAATTGTAACACAAGTTTTCAATTTTTCCATTCTATATGTCGAAACACGAAACAGTTCAACAAAATGATCAACAATATTATTCGTTAATTGTAGTGCATATATTACAAGAATTCATTTCGATGTATCTCTCCCGTGATAACACTGTACGATAAAACCTCAAAAAGAAGAGAAGAGAAAGAGAAAGGAAAGAAATCACAAATAACAGTTTGGAAAACGACGGGCACAATGTTTCATCACGTCCGTCCAAGAAGCACAGAGAAACGCAAATGACGGAAATAAGTATACGCGGTCGTGTATTCATAAACATCGAAGCACGCTTCGAGATTAACCTCACATATGATAAATATACAGAGACCGAGTATTCAGCAGTGGGGGAATAAACACGTGACACGTATAGCTTTGACTAAATAACGACGATGTGAATAATATCGAGTCATGGTAGTGATTACGCGATGCGCAGAGAGCGAATCTAGAGGAGAACAAAGATAAACGTAGCGTTCACACGACGACGTGAAATCGTTTCGAGAAATGGACGAGCACAGCGATGATACGACCACGCGTTTATAGCCACGGGACGAAATCTAGGATCTTTCACGGCACTTTCGCGGTGAAGAGTCGCGAAAGAAGATGTTGTCGAGGCCGGCGATAAATTCCTATGACCGGGGTGGATCTTCGTGGATTTATCAAGTTGTATAATCGCGGGCGCGCGTCCCGTGCGCGAGCATGCGTGCGCAGTGGTTCGCCAGTCGAAAAACTGATTTCTGGACTGTAGATCCACGCTCGATCCGCCGAACAAGTCGTATTTATGTCTTTATTCGTACGCGGGATACCGGTTTCCACCGGTGAACACCGATCCGTTCGGCGGGATTCTTCTGCGCGTACACGATACGCTTTGTCGCCGAAAACTTCTTGCGCACGGAGACGCGAGTCTCCTGCCGATGCGAGGAGAGGGCCGGTCCCGCCGACCGATTTGAAAGTCGCGGGGCAAAAAAACGCCGACTCGAAGGATTTCATTAAGGCCCATCCTTCCAAGGCCCTTTTGGTATTTCGTACTTTTGCTCGTTTCTTGCACGCCGGTTTTCGTTGCGGATGAACTGCGAAAAAGTAAGGAGACGATAGTTTTATTTTTATTCCTGTCGTTACTAGGAGTTGATTGCTTCTTCATTTAAATTGGTGATTCCAGACAAAATCAATGAGTTATGAGATTTGGTCCGTCATTTTGTCAATCTTTTTCTGTTTTTTTCTTTTTCTTTTTTTATTTAAACTATTCTGATGTTTCGAGAATAACGTAACGACACTTTTTGTCAATAACTGACTACAGTTAACGAATTTACGATGCTAGTAGCAATTTTTTATTTGCCACGACACTGTTACTCCGTATTCATACGTCGTTGCGAACAAAAATCAATTAGCAAAAAGATATCGTGCAAACCGGATTGAATCGTGTGATCCACTAACAGATCAATTACGCCGCCTTCATCCTGGTGATTTCGGCGAATTCAAGTTTTATTAACACGTAGTAAGGTGTATCATTTCAACCACTTATATCTCTGAAATTATCGAACGGGCACGTTTTATGTGTTACATGTGATAACAAATTGCCATTATCCTGTAAAAGTATTTCAAAATTGAAGTGATACATTTTGAAACCATTGAATGTCTCAACGTAACCGATGTTTAAATCAGTAATCAGATCTGGTAATAGCAGAGGATAAATTCAATTAAATNAACGAGTTGCCATTATCCTGTAAAAGTATTTCAAAATTGAAGTGATACATTTTGAAACCATTGAATGTCTCAACGTAACCGATGTTTAAATCAGTAATCAGATCTGGTAATAGCAGAGGATAAATTCAATTAAATTTTCTTCTGTTTTTTTACGTAATGTTGAAGATCTTTTAAAATAGAATTTTAAATTATCCCTTGCGTTTAAGACTGATTTTTCAAGGACGCACGCAGGTATCGAAGATATTGACTTGATGAAAAAATTACACGCTTTGCCTTTATTTAAATGTGTATGTACCCAACTAAATTTGTTAACAAACATTACCTCGAATATAACCCGACTAATAACTATCGATGTACAAACACAGCAAATCCTACAGAACCCTTTTAGGTTTCATTTACTCACCAAATTGCAATTAAACGAATAAATGATGTCGCGAGTAACAAGATCATTTAACAATACATCATTTGAAACATGTAGGAAGAAAGTTATATAATCAGCAGCATATAAAAATAGAAACGATGATAGAATCTTGAAGCGTTTGTTATTGAAATCGTTATCAAAAGAAGAATTCATCGCGGCGGCAGTTAGCGCATGATAAACAGAACAATCGATCATTGACTAACTTTATTCATTTTTATAATAAAAGAAAAATTCAAATATTTTCAATCTACGTTAAAAATTTGTTTAGTCGTGATTTAATCGTCTTGATATCTAGAAAACAAGAAGAACACTTTCATTCCCGATATATTGCGTTGTTAAACAATCGCCTCGGCAATCCTACGCGGAACGTTAGAGATTCTTCTTTATCGCACGTGCCCCGATCCCGGAGCCCGCGGGATCGAGATCGAGAAGCAACATTTCGGAGCCTCTCGTTAATGTGGTAGCTCGAGCCGATGAACGTGGAGGGGGCTGACCGCGACGACGAAGGCTGTCAAAGTGACGCGTGGAATAGTTGGTAGAACGAGATTGCCGCGTGCAAGGTGTTATCCTTCGCGACAAGGTAAATTAGCGAGTGTACAGAAGATTTTCGCGCGCAGCCTATACTTGTTATGAGCGTGCAACAAAGGCATATCGCTTTCGATATCGTTCCTTTCGAACAACAAAGAGGTGAGGCCAACGGGACGAAGGAAAAAGGAAAATCGAAAGAAAAAGAAATATTAACAACTTAGGAACAACAGCCTCGTGAACGTTACGAGGAGAAGGAAAAATATATTATCGATGTACGGAGGAGAAGACGATAGCCCTTTCCGTACGCGAACACACGACCGATCGATGAAGGGAGTGAGAGGGAGTGAGGAAGGGAGGAGGAGGAAGAAGGCTGTCATAAAGGCCGTGGAAAACGTTGGAAAGCCTGTTGAAAAAAGTCTGTGAAAGGGGACGATGAGACGGTCGGAGCCGCACACATCGTAATTTGCAAGTTATTTTACGCGACTATACGGATCGGATAACGAAGCCGCGGGACGGACACAGATCGTTATCGGTTCGTTCGCGAAATATTCCTCTGGGGCACCACCGGTAAGTCGAGGAACGTAGGTACAGAGAGTAGATACGTAACCAGAGAGTGCTCTTCCAGCCGTTTCACGCATGATCGATCGCGTCTCGCGCCGGCCAAAGGGACTCCAAATGATTATATCAGTTCCATACGTGTATACGTGTTTACTTGTACAGGGTGTCTCAGAGAAGGTTGACATACTACATCGAAGGAAGGCAAAAGATCTCGGTAAACGTGCGTCCACACGGACTATCATTAATTTCGGAGTGATGTGTGTACTTACGACACGCAAGAGTATCACACAAAATCACACAAAATGTAAGAATAATTATTAAAAGAGTTATTTTGAAATTCCATCCAGTAATAAAACCTGAATAACGCATAATAAAATCTCTAAGGAAATGTTCCTCACAAACGTAATCTTCATATCCAATAAAATCATCTTTAACACTTATTAATATATGTTTGCAGTTATTATAAATTTCTTGTAAATTTTATAATATATATATAATCGCGACGGTCATATTTCATCATAAATTTCAAGAATTTGATTGAGGTACTTCTAAGCGTTTAGCGCCAACTTTCTGAAACACCCTGTATATACACACGTCTGCACGATGTGCTAGCTGATAACGATCCAATTCATTTTGCATCATCGCGGATGGCACTTGCAAATAATTTCGAATCCACCATGTTCGAGAACGATCGTTCGTGAAATAGTTATAGCTTTTTCTCGAGCGGAAGACTATGCCCAGGAAGATAGTTGATTACGATTAGTTTAGCTACGTGCTCAGATACTGATTTAAAATGTTGCAAAAAAATGTCTGTTCTTTTGACGCGAGCGGAAATTAGAAATTTATTTAATCGGATTCGATGTCGAGGAGTGGGTGTTATTACTTAATTCGTACTAGATTTTATTTGTGGTTGTAAATGTTTGTATTTATATAGTTACGTAGTTAGTTCATATATGTTTCAATATTTTATAGAAATACCCAGGAATGTAGAATCATGAAAATATAAGTTGTTTGCGGAAATAACTGGAATTTAACACTAAACGTACCAAGCGGGGTCAAATGGCCCCTTTTCAAAATTTACTTTAAAATCGTACATTCGTTGTTATTTCTTTCGCTAATCTGACTTTTCGTAAATTCTTATATTATCTGATTATTCAATTTCTCGTTTTCTGTTTTTCTCTTAGCTTATTTTTTACCGAGAAAAATTCTTTGCATACCTCATGTACCGCGAGGGGTCATTTGACCCTTTATGGTAAGATAGGTTTAGTGTTAATATAAACTAATTCCAGAATTAATTTTTTATTTGGTTTTGAGATTAAATACGCATTCGTGTCATCGTTTTAAATATCGACTGTCGTACAACAGACTACTTATGCAAATTGAAAATATTTCACATGTTTTTCTACATCAAATTATACTACATCATCCATGCATTTTTTTTTTCCTGTTTCAATTCAATCATTCGGTAAGTGCGCAAAAATTCACGATTTAGTTATTTAATTTTGTCTTAAATTTTGACAAAACTTCGTGAATTCATCACCCATCTTTGCACCCACACAAACGTGACAAAGACAAATAATTCTTCGACTTTCACGATACAGACTCTTCGTTGTAGAGTCGCTGCTATCGTAGATCGTATCGGCTGCCTGGAGGATTTAGGAAACTGGGATTACCTCTCTTTTCGCGCAAACGAACTGATATTCTAGGCGCGGCCAGCTTCGTTAGCCGATCGTCGATCTCGATGGAAACTCCTCACGGTTAGTTACACAGACGCTTCTTCTGCACACCGCTGCTTTTCCAATCAAGACTCGCCGTGCCGAAATGCTCGCAGCGTGAATCTTCTGGCACCGTTTTTTGTGCCATCGCCTCCCGTTATTATTACTCCACTCTTTCCAGGCAAAAAGAAAATTAATTGAAATGTTTCTTTCAACTGAAAGTGTCGATGTACGTCCTATTGATTTTCAATAGGAATGCCTATACGTATAGAGAAGATAATGTTTCTTTCTTATTTGTTGTTGAATGTACGTGGGGATTTAATAAATAAAATATGAAGATCTCGCGGTGAAAGCGCGATAAGACTATTTTCACCTTGATGACTTAAGTTAATTTGCTGACAATTAGTTAATTGAAAACATACTGCAAAGATGTATTACTAAGCCTTGATATATTTAAATCTAAATTTAAGCTTGTCATTAAATATATTGTTTTAAATCTATGAAGTACAAAAATAAATAACAAGTTTCCTGAATCAGGTAAAAGATTAATATGAATCTTTTAATGACTTTCCTATGGAAAATGAAAGATGAACAAGAAGCTTTTTTTGTAATTGTAAGAAGTAACATTTTTCTCTATATATAATCTTCAAATGTAAGTTTAGTATTCAAACGTCACAGAAATTGATGCAAAAATTAGCAGCAAAAACTTGCACGATAATATTTCCCCTTCCCCGACACCTCAAACAGGTAAAGTTGATTGACATTGATCGACAAAGAAAGAAGAACATTGGAAAGATCGAAACATGGAAAATGGGAGGAGAAATCCGTGACATTTGCATCGGCATGGTTAATCTCCAGGAGATATCGTTGATCGTCGTCGTCGTCGTTGATGAAATCACGCGTTCAAGTTCAGAAACGTGGAAAGATGGCGTCGATTTCTCTCGCACGGCGCCAATATATAACGCCCGTTGGCTCGCGCCCGCCACTGCTGCCGCCTGCAGTAATAACATAATGGCACAGGAAGAGAATGCGTTTGACTCGCGATCCAACACGACTCCGGAATCCGAAGAGTTCCACGTACGAGCGGCCAAACATCCCTAGTATTCCTCGCGGAAAGCATAAACCGCTCGACGAGCGTTGTTTATCGTTCACCAGGTTTACGCCAGGTTTACGCGTGCCTCCGAGCCCCCTTCCCTCGATCCCTGAATACTGGAGAGAGATCTCCAGAAAAAGGAGCACCAAGGAAAACTCTCGCTTCGTTGAAGCAGACCAACCATGTGTATGTACGTAACAATGATCGAAAGAGAGAGAGAGAGAGAGATTCAAGATCTCGCGATTCGATTTACCCTTGGCAGAATTCCATTTTATTGGACGGATACCGGATATCTGAAAGCAGGAATAATCCAATGAACAAGATATAATCGTTCGGTGGAGAGACAACGTGCGCTGTGCTCGTTAATTCTTTCGTTGTTAATTAACTTTCGTGCACGATCAGTACAGATACTTGCGCACTTGTAAGAAACTTGTGTACGTGATACAAAAGCATCGTAATATCATAAGATATGACATTGAACGAGTGAAACTGAATATATAAATTGCTACAAGCATCTGTGTGATTTAATTGAAAAATCGATAATCTGTAACTCGAAGGATAACTTCATCAAGCACAATTCACATGATCGGAATTTCGGAGGAAACAAATTTGTAATTTAGGTATCTTGTATGTTTGAAAGCATTAATGTCTTAATATATTAATTATTAAGTGTTCTTGATTATCCTTATGTTNATGTGATTTAATTGAAAAATCGATAATCTGTAACTCGAAGGAATTCATCAAGCACAATTCACATGATCGGAATTTCGGAGGAAACAAATTTGTAATTTAGGTATCTTGTATGTTTGAAAGCATTAATGTCTTAATATATTAATTATTAAGTGTTCTTGATTATCCTTATGTTTACGGAGGTGTTACACGTCAATCAAATGTCAGACAGCTATTTTAACATCGGAACATTACACACGAAGGAATAAGTTGTAAGACAATCAAAAATATCGTAACCTTGAAATACTCTCCATTGACGAAAAATAATACGATGCCACGGGTTATATGGCTAAGTTTAAGTTTCACAAGTTTTCCTATGCACTGCAGTGTAGCGCCATAAAGAGGCACATAACCATTCCAGGCCAAGTGTGTTGAACACGATCTCTGCACAGATCTCGTACAGTCGAATCGTGACGTGAAATTTCTTTTTTAGCTTAAGTGCTGATTATCAAGCACGTTTATCGCATTGCTTTTTATTTTCCATTCTTCTTTTTCCTTTTCTCTTTTTTTTTCCTTTTTTTTTTTTACTTTTACGATGCCGTATTTCATTGAAAATAGTGATTCTTTTAACAAAATGATTCAGTTTATATTTACTTGACATTACAAGACTTGTTAATATTATATACACCTAATATTATATATAATAATACCTAATATAATAATACTTGTTACTATTAATATTATACTTGTTAATATTATATACACCTTAGACTTGTTAATATTATATACACCTAATATTATATATAATAATACCTAATATAATATAATAATAATATAATAATACCTAATATTATATATAATAATACCTAAGTATTTATTATTATTATTACCAAGTATTTTGGAGTAGTTATTTACTGTTATTTATTATAAGTATTATTAAGACGAATTAGTAATATAGCAGTGTAATATGATATTTAAAAAAAGTTAATTTCTATTAATATTTTTACTATGGACAAATCCCGATATCTTAAAATTCAGCAGTGCAACTGTTATGCAAATTACACTGTCAGATTTACGTGTCTCTCTGAACAAGATCGTAACTAAAATTTCTAAGAAATCCCGTGCTTTCAAGATGTACGTTCACTTTTTTTGATTCTCACTATATGCAATCACCTAAATTTCAAATATAAATACCCGTCCAATTTAATCAGTTCCCATCAATGCACCCGGTGGCATCTATTTTCATTCGATCTAAATCACAAATGCGCATGATGGAATTACCACAGTTGGAATGCAAATGTAATACTTAGTACGTACATACACGTGTAGAAAGATCGTGGCGTTCGTGTGGTTTGTCGGTGGGTACGTTTGAGACGTTGATTTAGATGAGCGTGATTTCCGAGTTGGCTACTTGTTGTCCAAGAGTGCGGAGTGAAGCGATTGGTGCGTGCACTGGAACTACACACGGAAGGTGCGCAAATCTGATTCCCTTTTACTCCTTCCCTTCGACCGTTTCGCCCTGTCTCTGTCCGGCAGTTGCCTCGCAGAAAGTCGCCACTAATGATACAAAGAGGAATGCTGTCCGCGCGCTCCGACGCGAGCACCTCTCGTAGCGGTAGCCACCATTTGTAATTCGCAGGTGAGAAAAAGATCGCGAAAAAGTCGCGAACGAAAGCACAATGGCAAAGAGGTGAAGGAGGCATACTTCTCGCCGGCTACTCGCAATTAACGACGCACGCTGCCAGCCATAATTAAAATCATACGCCACTCCTTCTCCAAGCATCAGTCGCTTGGTAAATTGCTGATTTTCAGATTCCTCCCCGACGACCGCCATCCCTTTGTCACTGTTCCAATTCAATTACCAGGGAAAAGTCGTCGAGAGTTCATTAGAGTAATGATCGAGTTACATGATTCATTGCTTCGACAGACGCGCAGCCCGAGTCGGCGGTAGTTTCTTTCTCGAGTTCTCGGTTAATTTAATTAAGGTGTTGCTCGAGATGAGTAATCTGGGCGAGGCTATCGCGCCACGTATTTGTTGCGCTGAATTCGTCAACTTCTTATTTTAGGACTTTTCTATCTTTCTATCTGATGGCTCTATCTTTCCCAGTGAAAAATCGATAGCACCCCATATCGCTGGGGACTTGAATAAACGATAACAAGGAAATGACTCTCTTTACATCTAGAAGAAGCTCGCTCTGCCCGCTTTTCTTACGTGCATAAACTAAGTTATCCGTTTTCTCACAAAGGAGTAAAACAAAGAATACCCGTTTCGATAATTGTATCTCGTTCCTTCCCCATCCCCCCATCGTTACATCTTCAAACAGACTCTATTAACAGATTGTTATAACGGATTGTGTTACCTGCGAAGCGATTTCGAAACACAAGCCGAAAGTACAAGGCGATGAAGCAAGAAGAAAGAAGAAGAAAGAAACAAATCGGGAGGAAGCAAAACGAAAAGAAAAGGTTAGGAAATCAGAGAACCCGACGATGACAGAGTCGACAGAATATTACAGAGGTTTGCCAGGAGTTAATTCCCCGGGGGCCGAGAAGGGACTGTTTTAATTAGAGAATCTAATTGATGGCCGCGTACGGCGCGGCTGCCGAGCAATCCATAAACGACTTCTTAGGGCCGCGCACCTGGGCACCACGGCGTTAATTACTCTCCTTCTGTGGCCGGGTCCTTCCATCTCTCCATTCTCCGCCTCATCCTCCCCTTCCCTCATCGTTCTTCTCGTTTCTTTTTTCCCAAGGCCTCTTGACTTGCAAGCCTGAAAGAGGTACAGCCTGAATATAATGGGGTGAGAGAGCAAAGAAAAAAAAAAAAAAAAAAAAAAAAAAAAAAAAAAA
>NIPQ01093298.1:19422-34349 GCA_002806875.1 Lepidotrigona ventralis hoosana
CCTTTTTCCCTCCTCTCCCTCTGCTCACCTTCCTCACCCTTGCCGGATTCTTTCGTTTTCTCTTTCGTACGCTCCCTCCCTCCCTCTCTCTCTCTCTCTCTCTCTCTCCCCTTTCCGTTTCTTTGATTCTTCGCTGCTTGATCGTCTCCAGCGTGCAACAAGGAGATCCGTGTACAAGTTATACGCAACTATGGTGGTGGAGACTGACAATGGAAACAAGCCCAAAGCTACGGCAAAGTAAACAGGCCGGTGTAAGAGAGACGGAGAGAAACAAAAGCAAAAAAATGATGCATAATGAAAAAGAAGCAGAGAAATAAGAGTGATAGACCGTGAATGAGATATAGAAAGGATAAAGAACCAGATAGAGAAACAGAAAGATGTTATGAAAAATTCAGCAACCGGGTTCTCTATGTTCCTTTTTCTTCTTCTCCTTCTTCTGTCTTCTTATTATATGTATCTTATTTTCTTCCTTCTTTTTTTTTTTTCTTTTTTATTTTTGTTTATTATTCAATAGAGGCCAGGAGGTGCTCGTTAATTGATGGTACGGACCGCGGTCGAGCGCAGAAAGCGGTAGAGAGGAAGAAAAATCGAGGTAGACCGACGACGAAGGGGACCATGGGATCACCATCGCCTTATTTATAACGCCGGGGATAACCGAATTCACGATCAAAATCCCGCGTTCCGCGGCATTGATGGATCGTCGATGCCGTGCGCCGCGTTGCGGCAGCGTTGGTATTTTCAAATGAATCCGCCCTTTTTCCTCGTACGTTCAGCCCTCACCATCCCCGCCAGCTAGTCAGAAGATTCCCTTCGAAACTGGGCACATCATCGAATTCTCCCGACTAAATCGAGGTACAAACACACACCGGACCTTTCGATTTCTATATGCAGCTGCCTTTCATCGATCATGGAAGCTCCGTCGGAAGACCCGCACAATGAGATGTTGAAATATGTGTTACCGTTGCGTCGATTTATTCGCCCCTCGCTCTTCTGCAGCCATCACACACCATCTCGAATCTCAACATTTACAACTTTATCTTGTAATAACTTGGATCTATCTTATCAAAGAGATTACGACGAATTACTGGATACACATATGTTTGAATGCGATATCAAACAGAAAATGTAAACATTTCTATGTCTGTTTGTGTTCTGTTCACGCTTCTGAATGTATCTGGTTTCACCAGCATTCGACTCGAAATGTTTTCATATAATTGAACAGAATTTGTGAAGAAATGAATCGTATGAAAATAAATAAACTATCAGACAAGAAAATGTAATAGAAAGCTAGTTAAGTATTTTATACTTACATATGTATTATTTCAGGCTGCTCGGCCGAGGTTCCATGCATGTCTTTTCCTGCGAACAATTTCAAAAATTGATGGCAGCGAGCGGCTTTAGAGGGCCGTGGCACTCGTTGGTGGATTTAGGAGCAGGTGACGGTGCCACTACTGCTCATGTAGCCCACCTCTTTGAAAAAGTTTACGCCACAGACATATCAGCACCGATGAGATGGGCCCTGGCGAAAAAGAAGTTCACGTAAGTGATGTTCAATCTTTCAATCATTCGAGGCCAAAAATAGGGAAGAGATAAAGTATAAAAATATAAAATTCTTACTTTACTTGACGAAGCATTAGTGAAACAGAAAATTTTCACATATGTTACTTTCTTGGAATTTTGTTGGAGTGTTTTATTTCATTCGTTTCATTTTAACATTAGAATTTTCAAGTATTTCATTAATATTTATAGATTTGCAAAGCATCTGAAAATTTAAATTTTTATATTAGTAGATAATTAAAAGAAATCGAAAAAAAATTAGAGCAGGTACGTAGGATCAAAGATATAATGAACGTTTTCAGATTTACAAATTATCTTTACCTTAGAATATTCAGTTTTTAATTTAATAAATTACCTGTTTCTTCTTTTTAATATCGAATTTTATCGTACAAATTCTGTATATAATATAAATGGCACTGGTTAAGAAAAATTCTGCTTTCCAGTGATAGTTAAATCATAATTTCTCTCTGATCATAATAATGTCTGAAGGTTGAGCGACTGGTTCCACTAATTCCAAAAGAAAGTAAAAATCTGACAAAAATTAAGTTTTGTAACAAATTGAAACTTCAATAATCATCGCGATTATTCCTGCAGTGTAAATCGATTATTCTTAAATTTCGTATCAAACGATAAATTCAGCCTAGAGCAGAGAATATAGAATTCTTCATTTATGCAAACTGTTTCAAAGCTTCTCGTCTTAATTAGATGCTTCAATGGCGGATGTCCAAGAGTTGGAGGAATGATGCAATGTCATCGGGGATAGTGCATATAATAGCCTGTAATACTACTAAGTTTATAGCACCGAATTGATTGGAGTAGAAGTTTACGGTAGTTTTATACCCAGTCTCGCGTCGATACGGTTGCAATCCGAAACTGTTCGAATTTTAAGTAAATGTCTGTAGGGTGCGATGTAACCGTTTTATAGAAATCCGTTTGCTCTT
This sequence comes from Lepidotrigona ventralis hoosana, assembly GCA_002806875.1. NCBI lineage: Eukaryota > Metazoa > Arthropoda > Insecta > Hymenoptera > Apidae > Lepidotrigona > Lepidotrigona ventralis. The sequence goes on from NIPQ01093298.1 coordinate 21,921, forward strand.
TTCCAGACGAGTTTAGAACCCTCTCTCCCCCCGTGATCTTAGGCGCGAACGAAGATCCTCGACGAGAAAATAGCAAGAAAAGTACGTGTTAACACTAAGAATATGATAGTAGTTAGAGACGCAGTCATCGTAGTGTAAAGAGTGTAAGAGTAAATAAGTTTGATACGGATCATGTCCAAGGTGTGGCATTTATTAGTGGGATCCAGTTATACGAGCGAATTCGATACTTGAAAACAATTAAAAGATAGGTTTGTACAAACGTTGAGTTGATTTTGCTTAGCTTTCCAACTAATTGTTTCTCATCTAATTGCCATTATTTTTGTAAACCATGCTTAAAGGAATTGTCCTTTTTTGTTATGATTTGGTACTATGCAGTGTTTTTAAAATTTTTTTAATTTATCAACACAATCTACAAATTAATAATCTGGTATAATTGGTATTTGTATTTATTAATAAGAAGAACACTTTGTGAAATCTAAGAAGTTTAATCCTCGTTACATTTACATGTAAAAATTTACTTCTCCAGTTTACTAAACAGATTTATTTAAATAACGTATTTATCTTTGTTTAACAAAATTACATGAACCTTGTAACTCCATGATTGTAAATATATTTTATTGTTTTTACGTATGGAATTTACTAAAACAAATCCTACATAGAGATGCTACACCCTGCATTTATATTTAAAAACTAAATTATTTAAATTATATCATTCTTTCTTCTTTATTATTTTAAAATTAAATAAAATGTATTAAATTTTTTCGCTATTTCAAACTTGTACCGAAAGTACAAGTTTCATTCAAATCAAATGTTCATGTTAAAAACAATGGATATAAATAAAATAAATAAAATACTCTTTCTAAAAATATAATCGTAAACTTGCATATGTGATATCTGAATTTTCTAATTTCACGTTTGTATATTTCTTGTAGTCTAAAGAGAAAGAAATTATGCAACATTTTACATAGAAACAGGCTATTCAGAATCTTTGATTTTCAAGTTACCCATAATCATCCTATACATACATACGTATATCTGCAGAAACTGTACCTTTGATCAAATAACATGCACGTAAATAAAATTTCAAGATATTAAACGAGTCATCAACACCCTAATACAAGATGATAAAAGAAAATCTTTAACAGATTGTGTGAATTAATCGTCTTTTGTGAAATATATTAAACAACATGTGCCCATCCTATGCCCACATTCGAAACGACGAAATAAAAATGGAGAAAAATATATATTTATTATTTTATAGAGTGCTGGATGTAGAGAAATGGTACGAAAGCGGCCCCTTCGACGTGATTCTCTGCCTGAATCTGTTGGATCGTTGCGATCGACCTAACACCTTACTACGACGTCTGAGGTCGTCTTTAGCTCCAGGTGGTCGTCTGGTCGTAGCACTGGTTCTTCCCTTTAGTCCTTACGTGGAAGTTGGTGAAAGGGGTGACCACAAGCCATCGGAATATCTACCAGTTAAAGGGAACGGCCTAGAAGGTCAAATAGCCAGCCTCGTCGACAGAGTTTTCGCGCCATTAAGCCTAAGATGCCTCGTATGGAGTAAATTACCATATCTGTGCGAGGGTGATCTCGGCCAAGCTTATTACTTTCTTGACGACGTGGTATTCGTTCTAGAGGCACAGCCAGTTAGTATTACAATTTAAATACAATTCTGTGAATTTCCAATGAGAGATATTTTCTAGAAAACTCATATGCTAGAAGCTTTTAGGATAGCTCGCGATACTCAGCTTCCGGATGGATGGATACGGAACCGTCTGGCAGAGAATTCCGCAACGTGCTGGTCCAACAACAGGCTGGTTACGAACGGAAATGTAATGCAGGCAAGTCACACTTGTAAAAACTTTAATGATTGCTGTTCATCAGTTAGAATTATGCAAGAATACAGAAGAGCAATACTGGCAAGCGACAACGAGCTTAATGTGCAAATACAGCGGTAGCATTGGTGTATTATAATTCATCATTCGTTTGATCGATTATTCATTTATGCAACTTGATAAATGAACAACGACGGTGCGCATCTTACAACGATCTTACTGTCAAAGTCAGAAGGTGCAGAAAACTTGTACACGGTTCCTATTGATAATAAATATGACGCGAGAGCAGTAAAACTTGGAAACTGGATTCTGAACAACAGTTCATACGGCTTGCGATTCTACCTCGCATACACCTAAAACGTTTAATTTGCCTTGAGATTCGGTTTTTTTGTACCTTTTATCATCAGACTTTGTTTCCGTGCTCCCTCTTACTTTTTTTCTTCTCTTTTTTTTCCTTTTTTCCCTATTTTCTTTTTTTTTGTTTTTTTTTTTTTTTTTTTTTTTTTTTTTTTTTTTTTTTTTGGGTNTTATATTATTATTTTTATTTGGCATTACACGTAGCGACTTAGTCATGGATATGCTTAGTCGTGTTCGACAACAAGACAAACCGCGATACGGTCGCGTTGGTCTGTCTTGTAATACGTAGCTACTAGAAGAAATAGGTCCATTTAATTGTTGTTGCAAATACACTTTGGCGTGTAACAGGTAAATCATCAGAAATTACTTAGATGATACTTAGCAGCATTTACTTTTAAGATTCACGTCGATTAACAAAAAACAAGGGATATACAGGACTTAAATTTCGGTGATATTTCAGATTGCATGCGTTACATTCTGTGTGCCAAATCTGGATGACCCGTAACTGAAAAAACACAACTTATGTACCTGTTTTGTCCACTAATCTCAAGCATAATCAGAACACCAGAAACTGTAAAATCGATTTTTGCCTTCTAATAATTTCAATAATTTCATAGACAACATTAATCTGAAATCTATGTCGATTGTAAGTTTTATTATTAAATCTTATCAATAGACAACAGTTCACTGGCTTACATTATTTTTCCAATGTTCATTCCAATAGTACTGCAGAGACAAGATAACAAAATTAATTTAGCATATAGAGAAGAGAATGTAAAATAACGTAAAGGTAAATGGTTCAATGTTTTATCTTTCGCATTATCTTCATGCTGTTATGTGTGTATATATACACCCACGTTAAATCGTATTTCTTCAGGATACTACTTGAAAACTATGAAAATAAAATGTGTTTTGTCTTTGCACAGCTTTTATACGTAATAACATCCACAATCCTGCAGCTTATATATATATATTTATATATGCGCAGCAAATTATTAAAAAAACATATTTTAAGCAATATAAGTAACTTTGAAATATCTTTCATACTTTCCAACTTTTTTTCTAGAAATTTCAACAATATTTTTTAAATTTTCTTTGTTAACTGTATATTTTATTTGTTTATTTCCTCAATTTTAATAATAATTTTATTCAACTGAGATATCCTAATAGATAATATGTATAAATGTATTACTATGAATGATTACTCAAAATCATAAAAAATTAAGATACAGAGATTTTTAGTTTAAACGTTCAATATTAAATCAAATAATTTCGAAATAAGTTGAAATTTTATAACATTTTATTTTAGATTGTATATTAATAACAAAAAGAATAATTGTTACATCAACAACATTATGTAACATACGTATTATAACATATGTATTATTTATGTTATAACAAAGAAAAAAGAAAAAGTACTTTGAATGAATGAAATTATCGTCCCATTTTATATAGCAGAAATGTTCAAATTTTTAAAATTTTTGAAAAAAGAAATTAAAAACACACAGATGTAAATTTTGGATCGCAGAAATCTGAGCCCTGCTAACAATCGATCGACATATTCGCTGCATGTGTCACAAATAAATTTACATGCATTTTATAACAAATACGTTTATAGAAAGATATCTAAACAGAATCACGCGTTCACGCATTCAGTCACGTTCATATAAAATTTTGCTATTTGATAGCCGAAACTTTGCATCCATCGAACCTGTGTACAAACAAGATTCAGACATTCATCCATTTTCCACGTATTCATTACACAAATTTATTGTTTATATTCAGAAACATATAGTTTATATTTTGATATTATCGAGCAAGAAGGAAACATTTTACCATCGCAGATATGCGTATAACAATTGAGTTTAAAACGATTTTACCTCTACAACCAAAATGAAATGCATTTGCTTCGTTTCTTTCGATTTATCATACATTTTGTGGTTGCTAGAGGTAATATCAGTTTGTAAGTAATATCAGTGCACAAAGAGAAAATTTTGAGCATCACTGCAAATCACGCTTCAAAAATTTTCTAATAATGTAAATTTTTGTCCTTTTCTTTTTTTTTTTTTTTTTTTTTTTAATCGTATATACTAACGAAATAATTTATTTCTCGAAAAATATCTATGAATTGACCAATGACTCTTCTTTTTTTATACGTGCACACCGCATGTTACTGCCCATGGAGCTTACAAATTATTGCAAGTTTTAACATTACCTTGTCAGATAATAATACTAGACATAACAACAGTATATGTTTGATCTATTTTTATAAATAAACAATAATTTATACAAGTACAATTTTTAAGAAACGTATATATATACATGTAATATATATACATATATATAATAGAAATTGAATATTTATTTTAACTAGATAATTTTGTCGCGATTTTAATTATTTGAATTAAAACAATACCCCATAATTAGTTAATAAATATTCAGAAATTAAATGATGCGAGGTCGAGCGACAACAAGAATTATGATTGCTTATTTATACCCTCATATTTATAACAATATCTAATTAGCAAATCTTTCACGCTCGTCTTTACACTTTGTTCAAACTTCTAGTATGTACGTAAGATTTACTCATATAACAAAGAATCTTTATAATACAATGTTGATTAGATAATCATTGGAACACAAGTGGTGATTTGTTAAATCAATGCACAACAATAAGATATAAATGCCATTTTATAATACATATTCATAATATGCAAATTATACTCATTATGAAGTAGATAAAAAATTATCTTACCCCATAGCCTTCAAGTAAGCCCCATAGGCAGATTATAAAAATTCGAAGAAAACTTATAGCAACAAAATAAAGCTAACTCGAATTTGAAATAACGGTGTGAGTTTGATTGACTATATATAAATTTTTTTTTTTTTTCACTACCCACGTTTATCACAGTCCACGCATGACTCGTTTTGTCTCTTAGTATTTTGAAGTCCTAAACGCCAACAACATTTGAGCAATCCTTCGGGTTGTTTAAATACAAAACACCCATCTAACCCATAAACACCACATGACTAGAACATCATAGAGCGCAAAGACAAAACCTGATCTACCGCTTAGAAAGCGAAGACATTTGTTTAGTCTAGCTTGCGTTGTTCGCATAACTCTTCTAAACCTCCAGTCTTTCTGCATAAAAATTATAACTCTTTATTTGATATCTCTAGTCATGTAACGAGGGTATATACTTAAAATATAAACCATAAGAAATACTTACAATGATGGGAGATAGGGAGTACCCGTATGATCTAATCGATGTTTATCTTCATTTTTCCAGCTTGAGACAGGAATATGTGGAGGTGGCAGAAAACTTCTTAGCGACTGTATAAGCTGTATTGTATCCACCAGAGCTGTAACAAAATCGACACAAAGCATATACATTTTCTTTCCATCAATAAAAAATATTGACGAAATGTAGAAAGTAATCATAGGAGCACAGTATCTCTAATACATCACACATCAATATAGTATTGTATAAAATATAATTAGTTTATAAGGGAAATTTATTTGTAAATCTAACGGAAATATTATATTAAAAGATAAAACATGGTAGATATTATGTATTTTATTACTTTTTTGCAAAGCTTCTGATTGTTTTCCATATGGTTTGCACATTGCAGGACGTACACAAGCTTTCATTCTTGCCATATTCTTCATAACTTCTGCAAAAGCTCTTACTATCTTTTCTTGTCCTCCTACAAAATAATTAAAAAAATAATCATTTTTTAAGACATGAAGGTGCACAATACAAAGCGAATGATGCCTGATACCAATAATTTTGGCACAATTTGCAGAATACACATCCTCACTTAAGCGTTCCCGCTTAAGTGCAGACTACTGTGACAAAGTGACAGAATGAATTGCCCGAATGTGACTAACTCTAAATCTAAATGTAAGATAATAATACTGATGTATGTAAAATTATCGTAAAATATTTCCTTAACCATTAGGTATTTTAACATGTAGTTTCAAACATCTTTTTACTTAAAAATTTAATATTCTTTTGATTTATAATGAAAAAAATATATGGTCCAATTAAAAAAAATAAAGATAAGCTTGGAAATTTCGAAACCCCTCAACACACAAAAAACTCCATATTTTGCCTCCCTTAAAATCATACAACTTTTGTATTAAACAATTTTTCATTAGACGCATAATTTAAAAGTTATTTCAGATATGCAACATATTACACGAATCATCCTGTATAATTTACTAACCTTCTGAATTTGAAGATGCCCGAGATCCTTTCTCATTTTCTAATGGCCAAGCTCCATTATGTAAAGCTAATAAATCCTTATTTGCATTTCCTATCCCTTGTAAATTTCCCAAACCAAGCCCACTGAGATTGTCCAAGTTATCTAAATTCGTTCTTAAAAAGTCTGTTAATTTGTGATCAGACATTGGAATATTAGGTATTAAGGATTCATAATGTTGCTTCCCAGTGGCTACTTTTTTTTCTTGTGACACAGGTCTATGTGGAATATTTAATGACGGACGGCTTGGAGGACGTTGAAGATTCATTTGGTTGCCAGCACTTCTCATTTCTGCCAAATCTGCTGTTGATCCTCCTCCCATGTGAGTATTTGGATTAGCACTGCTTAAAGTCTATAATATAAAAGATAACTGATTTATAAATGTAACTGATTTATAAATATGTAGAAATTTATGTTTCTAAAATCTTATGAATTATGCTTACTGCTTGAAAATCTGTATTATGAGGGAAACTACTACGTAAGAGAGAAGCTGTTGTTTCATTTTCTTGAATATAAGTTGGTGCCATATGTCCCATTTTTTGAGTTAATTCAAGCTGATTTTTGTAATAACGGCAAGCAGGATTTGGACAATTTTGTACCACCTCTATTATAAATTCTTTTTCCATACCAAAACATTCTCGTCCGATAGTGTATGATTCCATAACAGCTCTAACTGTCCCTTCTAAGCCCAAATGTAGACCATGTGGACCATTCATATGCTTTAACATCACAGCATTTGCAAAGTGTTCATAGGGCAATATTATTTTTCCATTTTCTCTAAGCACTAGCCTTCCCTGAGAGTCCAAAGCTATTCTTGATGCCATCATCCTATTTATACATTATACAGGATATAATAAGAGAATTGTAAATTCTACATATAAGTAGTTACATTTTACAGAAAAATTAATAAATAGTCTATATGTAAACATGTTAGTCTATATGTACAATGTAATATGTTAACACACGAGGATAAAAGACAATATTCTTACTGCAAATAGGCAGCACTTGGTATCATAGATGCATCTTTGAATTCAGAAAAACATTGCAGCAGTTCGATGCTTGGATTCCAACCTTTGTTTTGAAGATAGGCTTGTAATAACATATACATCTTTTCAGTAACATAACCAGCACTACTTGGTGTGCCAGGGTAACCAGATCCTCCACCTGGTGGTCCCATTTCGGTTTGCATACCTTTGGCAACAATGTTTTTCATAGTTTCTGCCAGGTCCATCCTGTACAAATAAAATTGTCTATCTCAGTGTTTTTAAGAATTAAAAATAAAAAAAAAAAAAAAAAAAAAAAAAAAAAAAAAAAAAAAAAAAAAAAAAAAAAAAAAAAATAAAAAAATTTATATATAGNATTGCATGCCATAATCATAAAAACTAGTAAGTAAACTGAACTGAATTGCCAAAGTTACGTGTAATATAATTTCCAATTTTTTCGTAAGCGGTTAACATGATTTTAATTCACAGAAAATCTTACAAGTTAATCTCACAGGATCAACTTACTACAAAATTATCGTATCACATTGAACAATCTAGTAGAAAACTAGTTGAAAGTATTAAGATGCACAGTAGCCGTACCGATGCTAATTGACACATGTAATAAAAAAGGGTCAGGAAAATGTGTGTAGGTTGCCAGGGTAGCAAGCTTGGCATTTTAAAAATCCATGCATATTCGAATCCTCCGGCCATTGTTATTTTCGGGATGAAGACGTCTAAAGAAACGATAAAAAAAAACACTGATGCGAGCCACCGCCCCCCTTTTTAAAAGCGGGGGGGAATGAATTTTTGGACACTCACCCCGTACCGAGCACGACTTTCACTCACTCGAAGTGTAACCGGGAACACTAAAGGGCCCGTTTATCACCCTAATCGCCGTTACTTGGCATACCCTCATTAATGATTCTCCTCACATTTGCAAATAACATAAATCGTGATAATTATTTCCGCAAGGATTGTTTGCGCGGTTGGCCGCCAGGGGCGCATTGCCTTCGCAATTTTTACTGTGTCCACGTATGTATGCACCCTACAGCAATTTCAGCGCTTACGCGACGCTACTTCGCGCATTTATCAATATTACTTTTTGCAATTGATATCGCACGCGACGATATTCTCTAATTTTTCCTATCGATTTAACGAAAAACCACATATTCTGTTACTTTTATTTAATACTAGTTCTATTACTTTTATTTTATAATTATTATTTTAATCGCAGCGAAACATTTAATTTTCTTTATGTTTGATGACATTTTCTTATATGTGTGATACACACACACGCGCGCGCGCGCACGTACACATGTACATATGTATGCATTGTATGTAATTAAAATGTATAATTATATCTTCCAAAGTAAAGCAATTGTTTTATATTTTTCGCATGTTAAAGCCACGAACGATTGAATATATATCGAGATGTAGTACGAACAAGATTGAAATACATAATAATTGATACATTTATATATTTTTATTAGAAATTTAGATATTAAACGACGTATTAATATTGTCCACGATACTTTCTTTTCACCCAGAAATATAACAAATAACGTTATTGTACACTAACTATTTTACGTTATCTATGGAAAATTATTTTCTATTTATAGAATTGTAGCTGCAAATACTAATTGTCAATTGTTTAATTATTAATGAAAGCTATAAATTAAATTACTTGAATTTTCAAAATTATAATGATGTACATGTTCCTTTGCAAACACGTGCAACAAGTTTCGAACATTTGTAAAACATAGGCAAATGCTTAGATTCTAAAGTCAATCATATTAATGAACAATAACGTTTGTAATTTAATTAATTACTTACTTACAGTATAATCTATAATGTTCTTCGTGTTGATGTCTACTATGAGATTCATATTCATTTGCACGACACTGTACGACAACTTCTCTCGTAAAAATTGTAGAAAACATGTGAACTAAATTACAACTTCGAAAAGAATTCAAATTTAAATTACATAGCAGCAGTGATACCAATGACAAAAACAGAAAAAAATATTCCAAAGAGCGTAAACATGGCCTCGCGGTGTAATCACGCTATTCAGCGAGTTTTAGCAAAATTAGAAGCATCCATAAATTCGGAAAATTATTATGAAGCTCATCAAATGTATAGAACTTTGTACTTCAGGTGGGCCAGCAACGTAATTAATCAACATCGTCAAAGAATTATTTTTATACAATCGTCGATATGATTGCTTAACCTCTTCTTCCAGATATCTCGGCCAGAAAAAATATTCGGAACTTTTGGAATTACTATACAATGGTTCTACTCTTTTATTACAACACGAGCAAGTACGTAATCTATTCTGTTTATTCTATTCTCCATTTTCATTGATTTCGCAAACACGTCGTGAAGAGAATTATTTTTCAAATAACGTCATAATACACCTTGTTAAGTATTATTTACAAGTTTTTTTTTTCTCAAACAGTCTATAATCAAATTCTATTGTCAGTTATCATTAATGTCTGTTACACTGAAATATATTTTTCTTTTTTGTAAAAAATAGAAATACTCTAGATTATTCTAGAATATTATTTCAGTATACGTTACGTGAAATTACGTTCAATTGAAAATAGTATGTAACATTGAATTACATGTAGCATATTTGTAATTATTTGTTCATATTGATAAAAGAATATTGATAAATTATTATGTTATTATATTATTATTTTTTATTATTTGTAGCATGCAAGTGGAGCTGACTTAGGAATTTTATTTGTAAATGTTTTAACACAATCAGGAACAGAACCTTCTCAAGATTATTTTGAAAAAATTACAAGCTTGTTCAGTTTAATGAGCCCTGCATCACCTGAAAGAGATGTATTTGTACAATCTGCTCTTAGATGGAGTATAAAGGGTACAGAATATAAAACAGGTCACCCAGATTTACATCAAAAAGTAGCACAAGTATTTTGGAGAGGTAAATTGAGACAATGAGTATCTTGAATGTTATTATTATTATTCAAATTCAATCAATATGTTATAAATTTTTCTAGAGAAAAATTATGTAATGGCAAGACAGCATTTCATATATAGTAGAGATGGTTCTGGATGTGCTGCAATGCTTGTTGAGCTCCATGAACAACGTGGTTACAAAAATGAAATAGATCTTTTTATAGCCCAAGCAGTTTTGCAGTAAGTATGCATCCTGTTAATTTGAACATCTACAAAAAATATTTAAGATACTTGAAAATAAACTAAGTAATTTTATTGATATATTTTCAGATATCTCTGTTTACAAAATAAAACAACTGCTCAGGAAGTTTTCAATTCTTATACATCGCAACATCCAAAAATAAACAGTGGTCCACCATATCTTCTTCCTTTATTGAATTTTTTATTTTTTTTATTGAAAATAGTTGACAGGTGAGTATGAATTTTAACTTGTTCATTCAATAGATAAAAATTTAATTTGCGATATATATATATATATATATATATATATATATATACATAAATATATATATATTGCACTTCATATTTTTCAGTGGTAAATTCGCTGTGTTCACAGTACTTTGTGAACAATATCGAATATCTTTAAATAGAGATCCGTGTTATCGACAGTACTTAGACAAAATAGGACAATTATTTTTTAATGTTCCATCCCCACGTCCTCGTAATCAGGGATTATTTGGTACACTTTTACAATCTTTTTTTAATGGTCTTGAAGATGAAGGTTCAGATGATGAACAGAGAAACACAGCTTCAACTTCACAAACAGCACAAGAGCTTGACTGATTAAAAGTTACACGTCACTGTGCAATGTGATGAAAGTAAAAATAAACTTTATATATGTGTATACATATATATGCATGTATGTATATACATATACATATATATATATATATATATATATATATATATATGTGTGTGTGTGTGTGTCAAATATATTTTCAAATATATATATATATATATATATATATATATATATATATATATATATATATATATATATATATATATATATATATATATATATATATATATATATATATATATATATATATATATATATATGTGTGTGTCCCATATATTTTCAATACACATATTGTGTTGATCTGTTAGATCTTCAAGTACTACATTGAAATTAATTTTCTCAAATGACCTGTACAGATAAACTTATTTAAAATAAAAATATGTGGGATGCATTTCTAGAGGAATTTTTCAAAGTTATAAGTTAAGAACAGTTTCTGAAAATTCATTCATCAAAATACAAATTTAGAAAAGAAATATTTATGAAAAATGAGGACTTCACATATATTTCTTTCTTTCTAATGTGTTTTTTGATACTATATTTGAACTATTATTTGATATATTGCTTGGTCGAAACTTTCAAATTATACATATAGAATCCTATAAATATTACTGAAGCTTAAAAACAAACTTGAACTTTGAACAAAATCCTTGTACTAATAATTATCTATATATGACAATGTATGTTAAAAAAAAAAAAAAACATGTATTTGAGTGTAATTGCTGAAATGAAGATTTATTTTATATAAACTTAATCGTGTGACAAATAAACGTGACATATACACACCTGTAGTTACAGAGAAGGAGTGCTTAATGGTATTACTTGTTGCTGAAATACTAAATGAGTGAAATTATTCATACGTAACTGTCATAGCAGCAAGTAAAATTATTTATTTATCAAACTCTATACTAATATGATTTATATTGTTTAAAAATTTTAGCGAAAAATAGAATATATATTTAATTGTAAAAATAAAGTGGCCATGATTCTGTAAGAAAGCACTTTTCAATATTAATAAGAAGAATGTACAATTGCTGTGTATTGAATGGAAAAGCATAGGAAAAAAAAGTATGATGAAAAATATAGATTTATAAGTACATACATATACAAACATATGTGTATTCTTGTAGTACATATATGTATTATCATTGTCACAAATTATTTTTCCTTAACACAGCAAATATTGTGCAAATATGCAATGTTT
>NIPQ01093300.1:0-11527 GCA_002806875.1 Lepidotrigona ventralis hoosana
AAAGTTTATAAATTTTATTGTTAATAGTATTAAATAATTTTTGTTAAATAAAATATTAATAATAACAAATCACATAGTTAATTTTGTAGTACGGTGAATCGTTAGTTTACCGACCATCGTATCTACACATCACATATTATTAACGCCATCTATCAATAAATTTTCTGTTATTTTCTCGCGGCAAGTATTAATTGAATATTGTAAATTATTTGCAATATCTAGTATCGTAATTTATACAATCTAATGCAATTTTTTTCCGTTTCTATCAAGGGAAGATTTAACTGTCGTATCTTAACCTATCCTGATTTTTTTTGTCACTAATGATATTTGCTTTTGTAAAAAATGCTTTATGGAAAATACTTATACCGAAAGGTTCAATTAACTGCGTTTATAAAAGAAATGAAAAGAAAAAGAAAAAATACCTTGAAGAAATGTACAAAGAATTTTGTTTGAACGAAAAAAATAGCAATTAATTCACTATGAACGTCGTGCGCAACATTTCACAAAAGTTGTTCCTAGCTGTTACGTGCCATCTTATACTGATATTTTTAAGATCAAATAAAAAATTCGTAGGATTATAAATTAAGAATGGTAAATGCTTTATTTGTACATTGTAGAATACAGTCTTTTTATTAAGTCCTAATAGATAAAGTTCTAATAAATAAATAGCGATATTATAAACGACTAATAGTTAATTTTCACGGGCTTAGTATCAATTTAGTAGTCTTCTTCATCGTATCCATATCCAAAGTCATTTTCATCTTCTGATCCATGGTGTCCAAGCATTTCTCCAACAGTCATTTCTGTAGGATCAGCTTCAACATCCTCGTCAACATAATCATCAGTTTCATCTGTTTTGTAAAAAAAAATAAAGTATAAGCATTTTGACTAAGAATTTTACATAAATGAAGACTTGTGTAGCTCATATACCCATATCTAATGAAGTATCCACTCTTGGTAGTGTAGATTCAGTCATGTTAGTTTCTATTTCAACTGGCATTTGGGCTTCTTCCTTTTTTCTTGGAGTCTGAGGTTTAGTTACACGAGGTTTTTTTACTACTGGTGTATTTGGCTTATCTTGAGTTTTCAATGAAACACTGGATCTATAGAAGTTAGATTACATACAATATATGTTTCATAGAATAATCATAAATACACTATTACACTATTACACTATACATACTAACATTTTACTAGAACTTGGCGAAATATTTATTTCTTTTTTCGGCGATTGAATCGGTTCTTCAATTTTTTGTTGTTCCTTGGTCGAATTATTTAAATTAACGTTTAAACTTTTTAATACTTCATAATTAATTTTAGATGATATTTTTTTCTCCTGTAACATTTTTTCAATCGCTTCTCCTAATAATATTATAGAAAAATTAAATTAAATTAAATTAAATTAAATTTAAAAAATCGACAACAAGTTGATATTGTAAAATTTGTAAGAAACATTATAATATTACCCGCAGTGTTTGCAGGCGCTTGACTTTTATTACGTTTAGTAGTCCGCCGTCGTTTCTTTTCAGGTTTACCTTCTTCTTTCTCTTTCTGCCGTCTTTCTTCCTTTTCTTTTTGCTGAATTAAATATTCGGCATTTACTTTATTCCATAAATTGTGTTTAAATTGTGCTTCTTTTTCCGACATAATGTAACTATCTAACTCTTCATCATCGAAATCAGCAACGTCAATCTCTCCAGAGTCCTAAAATAAAAACATATTAATAAATAAATGACAACTATTTTAAAATTAATTTTATTTACATTTTCAAAATTTGCGTTTACTGATTCTTTCGTTTCATTTTCACGATCATTTGTCGATATCAATCCCATAGATGCGAAATTTGGACCTTTAAATAATTACATAATTTTTTAAAACAACTATACAAATGTTATATAAAATTTTAACATAACATATGATAAACTGTTTTAATTTCTACCTAATCCAGTAATTAATTGATTGTTTGTACTATTGGCTCCATGATTTTGAAGATCACTATCAGGGTCATCTACATCATTTCCAACATAATTTTTAATTACATCTAAATTGCTTTCTCTTACAAATCTATCTGTATCTTCTCTTTCTACAGAAGCAACTGAAAATTAATATATTTTAAATAATTGTTTTTATAAAAAGAATAAACGGAATAAGATAATTAGTTTGATTTTAATCGCTATTACAATTACCATCTTTGCGTTTTCTTGTTTTTCCTAATCTGTGCTCTTCCAATTGTTTGTCAATTTCAGCTTGTAATTCCTTTATTTCTGTATCTATATTTAGCTAAAAAAAATATGCGTATCGTATTGCAAAATAATGTACATCTATTATACGTATACATGTATTGCAAGATAAAAAAAATTCTATACCCTTTGTAATCGTTCTTTGTCTTTTTTCCGTGCTGCTTTAAAAGCTGGAGGATCTTGTTCTTCCTCCAAATCGACTGTCATGAATTCTTCAAGAGTCAATGCGCTCGAAGGTGTATCACCAAATTCTATAAGCCTTTTAACGTATAAAAATTTATTTAAAAATTTTAAATAAATACTAAAAAAATTTTATTTGAAGATTTTACCTTTTGCGCAATGTCGATTCATGCACTTTTACGATTTTGATAATATCCGCAGGTGACCTATTGAATTCGTGTAATCGAGCAGCCATCAATAAAGCTTCAAAAAAAAAATAACATTTTTTTAAGTATTAAATTTAAGATGTTCATGGCGATTAATGTATAAATTACAAGCGAAACTTAAAAAATGTACAAATTAAAATGTAAATATTTATATTAAAATAAATTATGAAGAAATTAATCTTTTTCTAATACCAGCACCACATAATCCTGACGGCCTTCGTCCACTGTGAATACTATCTTTTTTCATTCTTTGAACTACTCGTAAAGCCGTCATTGATACTTCGTGAGTTTTTTCACCAAACTCCAGTTTATTTGCAAATCTCATAATATATAAACATGGATCTATAAAAAAATATATCAATTACATACAAAATTCATCACATATTAACAAATTCATATTAACATGATAGTTATAATTAATAGTTAATTAATTTATAATTTCTATTTGTAATATTTGTAATTATTTATATTAACGTACTTATAAGAATTTTGTTCTTACAACATATCATACATTTTTTTTGTTACTTTTATTAAAACGTAGAAGGTATGGTAGCAAAAAGAATAAAAATATGATAGTTATATCATTTTTTATTTAATTTATTAAATTTATTTTATTAAAAATTCATGCATTACATATATCGTATTATTGCCTGTAAGTAGATATCATTTGTGAATATATGCATATCATTTTGTATATATATATATGCATATGGGCATATTGTTTGTGCAATTAGTTGCGGCAGCATAATAAAGAAAATTATTAACTTTTTTTTGAAGATCATTCCTGTTGAATGGATAATATATTATACAACATACAATTTATGTAATGTGAAATTTATTTATGTTTCTGGATTTTCGTGATATAATCGTTAACAACAGATTTCCGATTCAAAAATTTATAAAATTATGATTATGAATATAGGTTATACAGGGACATGTAGGGCATATATGAATATTACATGTTATGCGATTCTTTCTCTGGATCTGCAATTCGCTTTCGAGCGATTGAAATTAAAATATACAGTATATGGTAAAAGATTTATTAATTACTTACAATTTTTTCAAATTATATAAATAATTAATAAATCTATTATCAGATAATATTCCAATTAAAAGAAGTAACTTTTCTCTCAAAACTGCTTTCTCATATCTTACAAACGTGAAGTTGAAAACTGAGAATTTTCAGGTTTCAATGTTACTTTCTCAAACTATATTTCGACGGAAGGAAAATAAATGTCAATATTTGTTAAAAATTTTGTTGTTTATTATCGTTACATTTTAAGTCCAGTCGAAACAAATGAATTATCGTTAACAACTTTTTATTGCAGTACTTTTTTTATTAACTAACTATAAATTGAAATTGAACTTAGTCAATTAAGGAAGGGAATGGTCTACGCCATGAATTACGTGTGCTTCAGCAGTGAAATAAATAAATAAATTGATTTCTGAGAAACAATGATAATTGAACATCGGAAGAAGATATAGATATTTAGAAAAAAGAAATGGCAGATTGAACAACAATGGCCAAGTTATTAAGATACGACAATGCTATATTACTGCAAACAGGAAAGAAAAACTCTACATCAGGGTGAACACCTTGTATGCACGTGCTGCGCAGATCGAAGTTTGCGTTTTTGAGAACCACCAGATATATGAACGCGCGTGCCCTAAGTTGCCTATCGACCGATGTACGGAACTATCTAACCAGCGCCCGTCTGACATGGCGCCCATGTAACTGAAATCCAAAATCGTTCCGTGCTACAATTTTAGAAAAAAAAAAAAAAAAGACGGGCAATCAAAGTTTGAAAAGTGACAATGGCTATGTCGAACCTTTACTCGAAAATATCAACGAAGCCGATGAAACGATTCCAGGACAACGTCACAGTCAAACAGACTAATCCATGGTTAAACGGTGAGAGACTATTACAGATATAAATAAACATAACACGCACCATTTAAATACCGTTCACGCATTTATTGGACCGAAAATGGACAAATAAGAATGGGTAGAGTAACATTCCCTGTTTTTTTCGTTCCATTTAACGATATTTCGAGCAACGTTGCGTCTACTTCGCAATGTTTGTTTCTAGTTCAAAAAAATATAACAATTTGGAACGTAAAACGTCTTATTGAAAAAAATTCATTGGTCAGATGTGATTTCGATTAATTGGTAAATTACGAATGACACACGAACTAGCAGATGTAATATTTTGCAAAGTAACATACGAACGCAAAACTACGTGCTATAGAAATATTTGAATGTACAAAGTATCGGTACAAATTGAATTTTATTAAATTTTCATTTATAAAACCTTATTTTTACGTAAATATCTTTAACACGACAAATCGACGAATCAGAAGATATGTAAAAGATAACTTCTCAAAATGCATTCTCCAAATTCATATCTTGAACATTTAATTTTGGCCACTTCTCTTCATATTGCATACACGAAGTTGAAAAGGCAGAAATACAAAAATTTACAAATCGATAATGTAGCGTGTTACGTAACATTTATCAATTTGTATTTTAGTTTGAATCGATAAATACATGTAATTTGAATTAATTTCAAATTACAATTATTTCCTGTGTTTCAAACAATTTTTATTGTTATGTCGTCGTGAAATATTTTTACCATCTTGTATATGATAAATAATAATATTTTCCGCAAGAGTTATTAATTTAATGAAAATTTGAAATCGCTTTTCACAAATGGGGAAATGTTGCATTTATTTTACACACGTATCACGTGAATCACAAAACTCGAAACTGTACGAAACTGTACGAATGAAACCGGAACAAACCGAACCTAATGTGCATCATTCGAAATCTTTATACCTACTCACAGATGAGTTTTACTCAAGATGTTAGATGTATATGCATGCACATATGCGACAGATATATGTATATAAGAATATATATATATATATATATATGTAATGTTTGAATATTGAGAAGGACTCTTTAAAGCTACAGTGATAGCAAATATTTATTATGTTATAATAGAAGTAAAATTATTCAGAAAAGTGTGGAATAATGTATACTAACGGTAAAATTTTCAATGATCTTTACGTTCGTTTTAATTGAACCGTCGCTAAAAGATGATAGATTACACAACAATCTTAAAGCGGTGGTAAATAAAAATAATGAACATACAAAAACAAACTTTGATTACCTATGAGAGAAATAATCTAATTTAGAGATCTCGAACCTTATTACATGTTATTATTTTCCATAACCTCTATTTACTTTTGTTGATGTAACTATTCAAGTGGTAATATCAGGTTTTTTTAATGTATGTCTAGCTTAATATAATTGAATTATCCGAGAAAATAATGTATTAATTATATTGCTGATAAATTAGTGAAAATTAATATAGAATGGTGTTATTTGTAACTTTATCATTGGCATATGTTTAATCTTTGTTACATTTAATTTTTATATAATAGTTAGTCTCTACTTTTAAATGTAATTTTCATACGACGAAGATTATGAGTTATTATATTTAAAAATATTTACAAAATATTATATTAAATATTATATTTAAAAATATTTTTTTTTATAAATAACTCTGTTAAATTCTTTTATAATATTTTAATATTATATATTAACAAATAAGCTATCATTTAACAAATTTTTGCATAGATATATTGTTTTTGATTTTAATAAAAATACAAGTACAGAATAGAAAGGAATTTTAAAAGCTAAAATTTTGATATTATACATGTTTTAGCAGAATCACCGATTCCTGTATCAGATTCACCACCAACTGTAAGCCCGTTATCATCTTTCATTGTATTACAACGCGAAGGAACGATAAATCAGCCGATTAGTGCACCTGCGTCACCTTTGTCTTCCTTATCATCTCCTTTAACACAATTGAATTTGTCATCACCCGAAGACTGTACACAAGATCCTAATTGGCAAGCAACAAAACCTACAGTTCGTGAACGAAATGCTGCCATGTTTAACAATCATTTAATGGCTGATATTATATTTATCGTTGGTAGTCCAGGTAATCAATCGTAAAACCATTGAAATGCATACGCAATATTTTAACAAACGATAAAAATGATTTAGTGATATAAGATATATTAAATAATAATATATGTGGTAATTGTTTATTTATCGTTGGTAGTCCAGGTAATCAATCGTAAAACCATTGAAATGCATACGCAATATTTTAACAAACGATAAAAATGATTTAGTGATATAAGATATATTAAATAATAATATATGTGGTAATTGTTCGATATAGGTCACATACAAACTATACCAGCACATAAATACGTTTTAGCTACTGGTAGTTCTGTATTTTATGCCATGTTTTATGGTGGACTAGCAGAGAATAAAAGAGATATAGAAGTACCAGATGTATCGATATAGGTCACATACAAACTATACCAGCACATAAATACGTTTTAGCTACTGGTAGTTCTGTATTTTATGCCATGTTTTATGGTGGACTAGCAGAGAATAAAAGAGATATAGAAGTACCAGATGTAGAGCCTGCTGCTTTTCTTGCTCTATTAAGGTAAATATAATTCTAATATCGTTAGCTTAAATTATTTTCACTGCCACTTATTCACTACTTATTTGATTATTTTTTTTTCTCAGGTACATGTATTGCGACGAAGTACAATTAGAAGCTGATACAGTATTAGCAACCCTTTATGTTGCTAAAAAATATATAGTCCCTCATTTAGCAAGANTTTTTTTTTTTTTTTTTTTTTTTTTTTTTTTTTTTTTTTTTTTTTTTTTTTTTTTTTTTTTTTTTTTTTTTTTTTGAAAAATTATGTTTTTTATATAATTTAAATACTTGAAAAATTATTTGTAAATATGCAACGAGTGAAGTATATAAAATACTTGTTAGATAACGTGAAAAGGAAAAAGATGTAAAAACAATCTTTAAATTAATAGAAAATTGAGAAAGTTAATAAGTGCTATTTAAAAGGATTTATTATCTTTAAAATTATTGTTAAACAAAAATATAAAAGAATAAACAAAGATCAATTAATTTTGGAAAATATATTGTTATCTCAAGTAATTCTCAATTAAGAAATACTAATATATAAATTATAATTTTTTTTCAATTAAAATACTTTAAAATTTCAAATGAACAATGTGCATTGTCATTTTATGAAGGAGAATATATTGTTTTTACGAACATGAATAATATTGATTTAATTTTGCATTCGTATATCATATATTTTAGAATATATACTTATTGGAAAACATTATAAACAATTTTAGAATAGTATCATAATTGAAACTGCCTATGCAAAATGACATTTGTTTTCTACTTTAACATTATCATCTTATTTTTTATATTATATCAATAAGAAAAAAAAAAGATACATTTTACCTCTTTACTTTCTTACTCTCTTTAGATTTGTTGATTTTATAATATATATAATTACATAGAGATGATTACTAAATTATTAGAAGAAATATTTAAATGTGGATCCTTAAAGCAAAATACCATTTTTGTATACAATATAAAATTAATATTTTATATAGACATTCTACGATATTTCAATCATGTTTATATAATTTTATAGTTTACTATAATCTATATAAAAAGTAGAAAAAATTCTAGCATAATTTCATGATAAGTATGCATATAGTAATTNTTTTTTTTTTTTTTTTTTTTTTTTTTTTTTTTTTTTTTATAATAGTAATGCCATAGTAATCTGGCGCCAAAGTCTACACTGCAGAATAATAATTACTATTTAAAAAAGTACAACAGATTACAATATTAATAATAATAAAATGTACAAAATAATGCCTTCCTACTACCCAGTATGACCGGCTGGTGCCAAAAAGAATAAATAAATTTTGGGAGCATCTCTGTACCAGTTTAAGATTGGCATTAAAAAATATATATTAACTGTATCATTATCTTTTAAAACAATATTAAAATAATCAGTAAACAATTTTAATTCGAATTTGAATTTGAAGTCATTAATTTGTTACTAATAAATAAAGAGTTTTATATTTTGCATTTTAAATTTCTAGTATTATTTAAAATAAAGAAATTAATTAACATTATGATGTAAAATATGAAAATATGTAATGTCCACGCAAGCAATAAATTTACATAAATGTAAAAATTTTATATAGAAATAGCCATCTTACATTATACTTTCATGTATCATAAAGTATATTTCAATTTTCTTAATTATTAGCAATAATATATACGTATGGTGACTCTCTATTAATATGTCATACTCTCGCTAAAAACAACTATGCGCATATAAAGGTACAAATGTCATATTTAATATTCAAACACACTTCGAATATGAACAAATTTTTACTACTCTTAATCAACTATTTAATTTTATATTCTTTAAAATGTAAAATTTAACGCGACGCTGTAAAATATCAATAGAATTTTTCCCCAGAGGTAATAGCAACTGTCGTTTGTGATGAAAATAATTTGCGCAATAAGAAAATTTATATTTGAAGAATAAAACAGATCAATTTAAATCAAACTGTTTTGTTCTATAAAAAATTAAAAATTACTCATATATAATGCATTTAGCAATATTTAAAAATTAGCTATTCTTAATTGAAAGTAACGCCATTCTGAATTAAAAGTAAAAATTTGTAACATGCAAATTTACAAAATGCTCACCTACTGAAGGTATATTGATGCAAAGAGCTTGTGTAAACCTCAGATATGTACGTCCCAATTCATGAACACAAATTTGCAGAACATCGCTGATATCGATAAGCATATCTAATTAATTAGTCAAGTACACATTTCAGTTTCAAAAACTTGTCATAAAAAAACAGAATTTACATTTCAATGAGATTTCAATCTATAGCAGGTACTCTGTATTTAGAAAATAAGTTAACAAAAATAAATTTAAGAAAAAGAAAATTAAAAGGAAGATATTGTTGTTTATTTTATGAAAATAAAGGATACGCGCAGTGCCTTCTGTACGGCAAGTAATATAAACACAAGCTGCATGATTATGCGCTTGCTTTCTTCCACGAGTTAACTGACGATTTAATGCCATTTTATAAAAATTCATAGACGTATCGATACAATGTTGATTTAATCTAGTAACAAAATAAAATATACATTAAATATTTTATAAAGTATAATATGCAAAACTTACCGATTATATTACAGAAAAAAGTGTACATACTGTAATTGCATACATAAACGAGTTATTCCTTTCCTTGCATTTTGTAATGTTATTCCTCTTGATTCTTTCCCACTAACATAATATGCTAAAAATATAAAAATTAAATTAAATCAAAGAAACTAATTAAGAGAAAAGAATCAACATGAAAAACAATATTTGGGATTATATATATTTTATAATAACGTACCTGCTCCAAATCCTGTAGCTCCACCACCGCTATCATTAGCAACAAATTGGCCAAGTACCATCATATTTCCAGTTGGTGTTTCCTCAAACGTTGTTTCGCTAACAATAAGTTGCTCTTCCAACACAAAACCACAATCTGTACAAACAGCATCTCCTCGGGCTGGATCTGTTTCAATATCTGTAGATCCACAATTCCGACACTTATTCGTAGACATCTGTTAAATCGTAATAACATCATTTAAGAGAGAGAGAGAGAGAGAGATCTTTATTATTAAGAATTTAATAATTTTTACAGAGCAATATTTTCATATGGTTTGTACTTGGTTTAAAATATGTATATACATTAATCTGATTAAAATATTGTGAAACTTGATATTTTTCTTAAATTATGCAAGCTATTTGAAAATGTTTTTTTAATAACTAAACTAAACAATAATTTATATTAAAAATGTAATAATAATTTTTAGTTCACTCTTTTAAACTACCTTTGTTATAGTTTGCTGCATGTTCAATTTTAAATTACTGAAACTATGACATTTCAAAAGTATTATAGGTTAAACAATTCTGTTAAACAACAATGATATGATAATAAAATAATATTTTTACTATACCTTGTTATATATTAAATTACGTAGATTTAGAATATCTTCAATTTTTATCTAATACAATAATCTTAATCGGTTGATTTGAAAACACATGCGTATTGCAAACATGACATAAGAGTTAGATACAAAAAATAAGTGCATATGTTCAATGCTTTCAGTAATGCCTTCGTATTGTGTGTGTGTGTGTGNTTTGTGTGTGTGTGTGTGTGTGTGTGTGTGTGTGTGTGTGTGTGTGTACACAGTATATACTTTTTAAAATGACATTAATTTTTATACAATTATGCTTGTAATATAATATACCATATAGTTTATAATTATATATTTAATAACTTAAATAAATAAAAGTAATAATGTAATATTAATTAATTAATGTACTCGTTGCGTGTAATCTTTTTAAATAAAAAATTCTACTTCTAAATACGAACACATTACTTAAAATAATGACAAACACATTATTTGAAATAATTAAAAAATCCTTTTCCATGTATACTGTTTCATTCGTAACATAAATTTCATTTATTTTGAAAAAAATTTTACTTATATTTTTAAACTGATCGAAGTTTTAAACAGCAAGGAACATTGATGTAGGTACGATGGTCGGTAAACTAACGATTCATCGTACTGCAAAATTAACTATGTGATTTGTTATTATTAATATTTTATTTAACAAAAATTATTTAATACTATTAACAATAAAATTTATAAACTTTTAACTTTTAAATCAACGATAAAATATTCACTTTTTATACTTTCAAAATTAACTATGTGATTTGTTATTATTAATATTTTATTTAACAAAAATTATTTAATACTATTAACAATAAAATTTATAAACTTTTAACTTTTAAATCAACGATAAAATATTCACTTTTTATACTTTATGGTTTGATACTAGTTTTAATTATAATTCTAATTCTTTTCTAATTCTAATTCTAATGTAATTCTGATTCTAATG